>NDXB01003295.1:42151-56904 GCA_002631895.1 Agapornis roseicollis | reverse complement strand
AGCAAAAATTATTCACTAATTTGTATAAAAAAAAAAAAAAAAACAAACCAAAAAAACACCCCCACAAAAAACAAAACCAAGAAAGTTCTATGTGAGTGAAACTATGCCCCAAATTCATATGAAATTCATTTTTAAAAAGAAACAAACACTTCGTATTCAGAAACAAGTATTCAGATGTCTGCTTCAAAATTTACCATCCAAAAATATATTCTTCTAGTTTGACACAGAAGTTATTACATGAACCTATAAAATGAAATCAAAAGAAGAAGAAAACTATAAATTGAACTTTGGGGAAAGGCCTTGAAAAGAAAATCCATTGTCAAATTAAAAGACATAAATAAGAAATTATGGCATGTCTGTTCGGCACTCCTGATGGAATCTCAACACAGGAAATACATTATCCCGGTAACCTTAGGCATAGCTTGAAACAGTATCAATGGCAACTACCATGCACTCCACCTTGTTTTCTATTACACATGAAGAACCTTGCTATTATATTAGAAATACACAGACATAATATACATTCTGTTGGGGAATGGCTCAGTACAACTACTAAATTCTTTGAGACTGGGACTCTTATTTATTTTAACGCTTTAGAATTCACAATACAGTTATGCAAGTCAAGTCCAGTGTTTGTCAGAAGCCAAATACTTCTCAGATTGAAATCCTAAAAGAATTTGTATTAATATTATCCAAGCCTAGCAGCAAATCTCTCCAGTGCAGAGGAAACAACTTCTCCTGAAGTGAGGGAAAGAAGAAAAAAAAACCAAGCAAAACAAACCAACCAAACAAACAAAAAAACCCCAACAACAAAAACAAAAAAAAAAAGCCACAAAAAACCAAACAACCAGACCATGTATTTCCCTGGTACAGACCTATCTGACTATCTACCAGGCAGCTATTTGCTGCTGATTCACTGGTGAGCTTCAGCCTTACAAATACTTCCTCTCACCTGCATATGCAAGTAAGCCTCTATGCATAGTCAACCTCACAGCCCCTATGTCCATATTTAATGCTCTTAAGAGCTGAGCTGGTACCCACCTATAACGTAGTCACTGCAGTCCAGCATTGCTGTGGTATCCTCTACAGGTTCAGATAGTCCAAGGAAAGGGAGAATAGCAATTTCTATCTACACTACTGCTCTCAACCAAACACGAAAGGGAGTGGGGAGGTGGGGGAAGAAATACAACTTCAGTTACACCATAGCAATCTTCAACTGAACAGGGAAACTTCAGTTGCTCTGTGGAGTTTTAGTCTCTCCTACTAGCTGTGTCTGACATTGTCAAGGGGACTGAAGCGTGAAAAGTTCCCCTTTTTGTAATAAAATAGAAACAAAGATTGCAGCTGGCAGTTTCCATAATGAAGCTTAATCAGTATGCGCCTGATTAGGGCCTTATGCAAATCTCCTCTCGTTAGCACAGCAGCCAGCGCTTTGAAGTCCATGAACAATTCATTTGCAGAGTACACTGAAAGCACTTCCTGCATAATTTAAATCATGGTATAAATATTTATCAGCTCATTTGCATATTAATTGGCAGTGCATGAAGGGAAAAATTATCTCCCAAGTGCCAGCATACTAATTAGGGAACAAAATGAATTTTCTTCCAATGGCTTGGCTTCTCAGCCCTAGCTCAACACAGTACCACAGGGGAGCAGAGAGGGGAAGAGACAGAGTTCTGTTCAAATGCCACTGAAATGACACGTACAAATTAGAAACAACTCTACAGACTTAAGCACCTTTAATCTTATTCCTGCTGGCAACAATAACTTCAGTAATAAAGGGGATTTGGAAAAAGCTTTCTACACAATCCAAATAATCCACAAAAACAATTAGCAAGGTAGAAGCTGAACACAAAGCTGTCAAACCGGTGCTTGCACATCTGTGTGGAGTTTTCCACCTCCAAACACAAACTGTCACAAGAAGGTCCTGGGAAGGAAAGAGAGTACCAGGGCAAGGAAGCAGCATGATTCCTTTTAAATGGTTGAAGAGCTTGGTGATTCATTATCAGGTAATCCCTTGGCCATGGCCAGCTTAACAGCAGTAGATATTGTGTAACATTTGACACCTACTAATCTCTTCTAAGTGAAATCAAAATAGATGTACTCTTGCTTTCCAATGACTTCCTAGAAAAAACAAAAAACTATTACTAATCCCTTCCATAAACATACAATTTAGCTAAAGAAAGCTTACTGTGGAGCTATGGTCTTTGAAAGGGGCATTTTACAGCCAGGTTACATCTCTGAATCACTCACTGATAACACACTCGCAGCTGTCACCACAAAGTACACTGATGGACCAGAGAACTAGGAAAAGGCTTTGGTCTGTGGAGGAATCTATCTTCTTTTCCAAAAGTGGTCCACAGAACTAGGTGAACTAAAAAACTATAAGGCTGGATTAAGCCACCTCAAATCATTTAACACATAAATACCAAGATACATAATGCAAAAACATTTAGATAAAAATTTAAGTGTAATGTGTACATCACAACATTCAATATTCCACATTCTGATCAGGAAAAGATAATGTGATGAAACAGGTCACTATAGGCTTGAGCCACTCGCTTCTGGATGTTAATGTGACTTGAAAGGGTAAGGGTATTTTTCTTATTAAAAAAAAAAAAAACAAACTCAAACCACAAAAAAACCAATACCCACCCACCCCCCATCTGTACTTTTCTTCTCATTTCTGAAGTGAATTCAAGCACCACCTCTCCAAACAAGAGGGAGTGACAGAATAGGGATTTCTCAATCATTCAGTACTGACTGGAATTTATTTCCATGCTTGACCTCTTCTTCTGTTTGGGTTCGTATCTCTACTTAACACAAGATGTTCCCTGCTATATATTTAGCATGAGTGAGCTGCACTTGAAAAAGATTGCAAGATCATAAGGTGACCACAACTGCAAGGAAACAACTGGGTGTACTGAATAGGTTTTCCTACTATTTGTCTAAAACTTGGTTTTCTACTCATTCGTGTGTCCTATTGAGAACTCAGAGGTACATCTCCATGGTTCGCAGATCCTTCAGTTACATTTCAGTGTATGAAATGTTACTCTTTCATACATGTTGTTGGAGTGCACTGGGAGCTTGCTTCATCAGAAGAGTCTGGGCACAAACACTGTAACAAGCCAAACACTTCACAAAGCAAATGGCTTTGTGGCTGAGTGGAGGCAGCTAGAGGCACAGTAAGAGGACAGCAGCGTTATCTTGGGATCCCTTTCAAATGAGTCTGTGTTGAGCTGGTTGAACACAGGTGCAGCATCAAAAGCACACGACTGGAGGAAGTTACCGTTAAGAGCAGGCACGTGTGTAGCGATGGATGACTTGTAACAAATAACAGAATAAGCAAACAGCAAATAAAGGCCAGGGAAGGACATGCCTGAAGCAGAGTTAGCCAAGTGTGCTGGTGGTACCACAGCCCATCCATACTATCAACATTGCACTGACAGCTAACAAAGACAAGGCAGAAATTTTCTTCCCATTCCCAAACATGAATGCCAACCCAAATACAAATAAATGTTCCTTTGAACTGTAACTTCCAAATACAAACACAAACATTCCTTTCAACTGTAACTTTCACTAAGCTGTTAATTGAAATAAAACCTTGTACTTTGACTTATCAAGCTAACACAGGGGGGGAGAAGCATACCATTCTGCCAGTAACCACTTCACTCTTTGACAATTTTATTACCCTCCTTTTTACAGAACTTCTTAATTTTTGGCCAAAATAACTCTATTGTTTCATACTACTGCAACTATTTCTCTAGCAGGCTTCTGAAGGAGGCCTGAAGACACAAGCATGAAAAGGTTTGGGGAGGAACAGTGTATATCACCCAGATTCAAAACCAATAGCTGGACATGCTAGTTTAACATTCTCTTTAGGTTCTGCCACATCATTGGCCATTCTTTTCTTTCTGGTTTCTTAAGTTAAAAGTTACTTACCTAAACCCAAAGTGATTCTTCCAGTACTTATATTAAAGCAAAATACCACGCTGGGCTCTGCATACAATGTTTCATTTTTTATCCAGAGGCACCTCTAAGCAGAGAAATAGGTGCACCTTGCACTCATCAGTACAAAAATCTCTCTACATCCCACACACCTACAGACACCTCAACAATTATTTCTCTCCTCTTCACCCAATCCTACAACTTTCACTGATGATTTTCCCACATAATTCTATTCAAACTTTTCCTCTAAAACCAAAGGAAGTAAGCCAGTAACATGGAACCAAGTATAGCAAAAGCAGCTCTTCTTCAGTCAAATATTTCAGAGTCTGCAGATACAGCTTCAGAAGACTTTTTCCAATCTATTTCTCTTCTTCTCTTTAGATGTTTTCCTATCTTCCCAATTCAAATGAATTCTTCTGTTTTGCTGTTTGCCTCACCAATATGTGACTTTATACTTGGTACCTTAATACTTTACATTTTGGAAAGGGAATTTCATTTTCCCCTGCAGGTTATGCAACCCATAGTTAGACCTCTTTTATTTCTCCTCCTGTTTTGGTTTTTCTCCCAGTTTATTACACCCAACTGAATGAGTGTAAATTCAGTTGATAAAAACTAGGGGAAAGAATGCTTAAACCCTTATATTCAGACGGTCTGCCTCTCTCTCTTGTGTGTTTTTGTTAAAAACCCAATAAAAATGAGGCAGGATTAAAGGGATAACTTATCAACATCATTCTACTCAGTATCTTTATGGGGGAACAGAACCTTAATTTTTATATAGATATGTTTCCATATATTACTAAAATGTCATTTACTACCTGGGCTGAATGACAGCTAGGAAATTTCTGCCGCTAGTCAGCTCTGTGACAAGCATGACCTTTGTAAGCTCCAGAGGCATGTTTTCTGATACCACATGGCAATACTACCTTATAAGACAACTCTATTCATTATTCTCCTTTTGTATGGTGTACTTGTAATTATAAAAGGAAAGGAAATAAAATATAAATTGTAACATGTTAACATACTGCCTTCATTAGTCTATCAGCATCTAGAATATTTTATCCTGAAGAACCACTGAAGAAGACTGGTCATTATTTGAGGATAATATATGACTAAGTACAATGACAAGAAACACTGGCAACACTTTGAGTAAGGCCGTTTTCTATGTGCTGTGCCAGCCAAGGACCTAGATGCCGTAAACTGACATTACACAGCGCTACCACGTTCAAGACATTTCTAAATCTCCATTCCACAAGCCAAACGAAGCCTAATAAAAATTTTATCAAATGTAACTCCAAGATGCTATACAAGTTTATAAAAATCACATGCTTCCACAAAATAAGCTATTATTAAAGTCGGCACAATCCTCTTAAGAGTAATTAGACAGCAGCCTGTTCATAGTTAGGGCTGCAAACTAAGCTCTAATTTTAGCCAACACCTTTAGCTTTGGCTAACAAAATTTATTTTATCTGAAAATTACTAAGTTTGCTCTGAAAGCCAAAGAGCAGTTGTCTATAAAAGTCAAATAAAATTGGCCTGTTTATGAATTACTGGTCTTTACTCAGTTGCTATGAATTGGAACTTTAGTCTACATGTGATTTTACTTCTCTCTCACAAACTCAAATCATAACTATCTTTTCAAACTTCCCACCACACAAAATGTTTTTCAAAATTCTTTCCTGCACCTTTGTTAAAGAAAATTAAGTATATAGACAGCTAAGCAGGAATGCTAATTTAACTTACCAGTGCAGAGCAGCACACATTTATAAACACCTGAGACATAAATACTAAGGAGGTTGTTTGCGGGCTTGGTTTTTTAAGTCTCACTTTGTTTTGTTCTCAGAAGGTAATAACTATCACGGTTTATGAAAACTTCAGTCATGACAAACTCACAGAATAGTACCAGTGTCTGAGGAGTGGGAAACATAGCTGTCACTAGCAAACTGAGCCTTATTTGGAACTCACGGCTAATTCTATCATTCTAGAGCATCATCTGAACAGTTTTGCCCTCCCCTTACTGCCTACAAGCCATAGCACATTATATTAAAGCTTTGATTTCACTCTGTTGAGCATTTTCTTTTCAGAAGCATAGGATACAAATTCAGTGAAGTCAGCACTTGTTCAAAATTGCAACTGTGAACCATAAAACCATCATAATACTTACTTAGAAATCACGGAATATTTTGAAAAGTAAAAAACCTTAAGTTTCACCTCTCCTGATTTAAGCACTTGTGTTTCATTAATGTTTTCATTTCAAAATGGCTTAAATTTTTATTTTTTATTTATTTATATGCACCTAACACTCCATCATAAGCACCACCTTCAGAACTTAATTCAAATAAACAACCCAAAGTGTCACACATTTGAAAACAAAACTGTGTTATTTAACCAGCACACTGCATATGCCATAGGGCTATTGCACAGTAGCACTTTTCAGTACTTGCAGGAGGGCACTCACATCCTTTCAATTTAACTAGAAGTTAGCACTGAAAATGAGCAAACTGTGCTATGATTCCACCACACTTCAGGTTTGGTTCTAAACCATTATATATATTCCTTGCTCTAGTGAACTTCTACTTGAAAAGTAGTATCCAAAGTTAAGTGGGATATTTTTAAAAACACACATACAAATAAGTTTAAAATGCAAATATTTTAAGGGAGACGTTTGTTTTTTTATCCACACATATGTGGGTCTCACCTTTCTTTAAAATTACTGGTTTGACAAATCGGAAATACTTCACATTGACACATACTGAACACCTGGATCAGATATATCTTGCTTTATTAGTAAACACCTCATATTTTATTACTTCTACAAGATTTACATGCCTCACATTGCTTTTCAAAAAAGGCACTGCTGGACACAGTAGAAAAAGACTGAAATGAAGACTGGTGTGAAGTTACATGAATTGAATACAAGGGAGAGCTGAAGAACACGATCAATAAACCTTCAAAATTTATCAGAATAATAAAAAAAAAAAAAAAAAAAAAAAAAAAAAAAAAAAAAAAAAAAAAAAAAAAAAAAAAAAAAAAAAAAAAAAAGAAATGTAAGGGCTCAGGTCTATGTAACAGCAGTAATGAAAGAAACAAAAACCCCACCACCCTGAAAGCTCTAAAGCTTTTATGGGATGCTGCAGCTTGGGGCAGCTGGAGAACCAGGAGCACTGTAAACTTCCCCTGACAGGGAATGCCAGACCATGCTCATACATCCCCTGACCTAGTCATCCTCCTGGTCATCTCTCACCACGTGCTGTGGTGACATTTATGGGAACATGTCATCCATGCACACATGCACTAGCTACTGAAACTGGGCACACATCTGAATAGAAAAGGTAAACACATTTCATACTACTAAAGAAGATGGGATTAATTACTGCTAGTTTCAAATAGTTATTGCAATACACATTAAAAATACCAGGTATTACAGTAAAACAAATATTCTCTAATGTGTAAGTCAGACCACAATTGATCTGAAAACATCTGAAGGCTACTTATGCCAAGCTCAATACTGAACAGCAATATTTGTTTTAGCAGTTGTATGACCTATTACATACTGGAAACATCACTGTATGTGCATTCCAAAAGCATTAGATTTGCCTCCCCATGTATACCCACACAACATGGACAGACTCTTAGAGCTTAAAAATATTACTTTGAAACTTACCTGTAAACCATCTTGCCTTATGCAAATATGCTGTTTCTCTGTTCTCCACTTTGCCAAAGTAGTAATTCCTGGTCTAACTTAGGGCTCCACAAATAGGGCTCCACAAAGAACAGACTAATTTAGTATGTGACTTAACCACACAATTCAGTTCAATTCAAATCCCAGAGTCTCCATGACACTTGTCATTAAATATGCTACAGGTCATTCTCAAAATACATAAATCAAAGTCACTGGTTTAAGTTTATTATGATTTCTGCTGGAGCCAACTGGATACATCAAGATCAGCAACAGAGTATTTCGTTCTAGTAAGCATTAGACATGCAAAACCTCTACAGTTCATGGTATGAAATGAAGCTGCATTGCTGTTATCACTGTCCTTTACAGGAACTGCTTTTGCTCTCTCTTCCTTAATAACTATCTCAAATCTGAAGGTGGATATTGCTTTAATGCACTCAGCACACTGATCCAGACACCATTAACGCCTATAGGACCCACAAGACATGTCATGAGAATGCTTCTTTCTGAAGCTTAAATTATTTGATCTTAAAGAGGAAAAGCCAAATTCCAGACAAGCTGCTTTGTATGTTACAAATTGAACAAAAAATTGCCAGATGCAAGATCAGAAGAAAGAAACTGAGTTATTCACACTGCAGACACTGAGTCCATCCATTAGCACACCTATCCAAGTATCTATCATTTTGGATGGTCAAAGCTAACATAAAGACTGCATTTGCCATCAGTCAGAAAAAAAATAAAAATAAAAGTTTCTGGGCACCTGGTCTTTAATTTACAATAATACAGGAACAGTAGGAAGTGAAAACCACAGTGCAGCTACACATACCACCTACATGTGCTTTTCCGGGAAATGTTCACAAGCACAGTTTTGCCCATTTTATCACCTATGCTGTGCTAAAGGAGAGAAGACATTGATTAGCTTTTCCAGGAAATAACCACAAGAACGGATTTACCAGAAGCAATGCTGAATGCATGCTGTATGACTACCCTCCATGACTGTGCTTGAAGAGGATTTGCTGGGAAGACACACACATTTTATGTGCAGGCCCACAGACACACACCACTGAAGGCAGAAATGTCTTATTTATTTGTCCAACAAAACAGAACAAAGGTAAACTTTTCCTCACTGCCCCACTTTCTGTAACTTATTTTGATTGGAAGTTTTAAGTTGACAAATACTGAATTCTTTAAAGAAATTCATAGAATCTCAGACTGGTTTGGGCTGGAAGGGACTTTAAAGATCATCTAGTTCAACCCCCCAGTCACAGGCAGGGACACCTTCCACTAGACCAGGTTGCTCCAAGCCCCATCCAGCCTGGCTTTGGATGCTGCCAGGGATGGGGCAGCCACAGCTTCTCTGGGCAATCTGCACCAGCACCTCACCACTCTCACAGGGAAGAATTTCTTCCTTATACCTAATCTAAATCTCCTCTCTCTCAGTTTAAAGCCATTCCCCCTTGTCCTGTCCCTACATGCCCTTGTGAAAAGTCCTTCTCCAAATTCATGATGTAGTCAAAATTACAAGGTAAAAAAAGTAGGTCAAAGGCCTAACAAATAAAATGTTTAAAAGTGATACCCAGAATACTTTGATTCTTGGTTTCCAATTTCCCAGTGAAACACAAGGTTTATATATGCATATCTCACCATTTTCACAGAGAAACCAAAAATTAAAAATAGGACACTTAATTTAGAACCTTAATAGATGACTGTCAGTACTGCAGCCATGGGCCATGAGCTCTGAGGCAGGAACATGCCAGCAGGAGTATCAGCAGTTGCAGCACCACTCATCTCTGATGCTCTACTAACTCCTCTTGTGCTGCCATTATACAACCACCCAAGAGAACTAACCTGTGTTAAAATTACTCCAAAAAACAAGGAGAAAATACCAACCCAAATCTATTCCTTTGTCCAAGGGAAGAAATGCTTAAAGCACAAAGGTAGCAAAGAGGCAGGAACAAACAACTAGGGAAGACTAGTTACAGCTACAGTATTGCCTTAAAACTTTCATTGTCTACGGCTTAAATCCACTCACATGCTATTCATCTTACAAACCCTATCACACAACTTATGTGACAAGTAGAAGAAATTAAAATCTCATAACAACTATTTATTTCCTCTTTGGGACACTGTCAGCCCTAATGTTGACAACTCATATCAATTAGTATACTTACATATGCACATGCCCCTCCAATTCCACTCTTGAGAATACTGGTTTTGTTTTCTAGTCTCTGCACACACACCATTTCCATGCTCAAAAAAGGAAATGTGATTCCTACACTATAAGGCTTAATTATATAATCACTTATTTTCATCAGATGTGTTGAAGAAGGCACTAGAACTACAAGGCTTTGAAAGTAAAGAAAATGGGAGGCACTGACGAGAAACTAACAGAAGCAGCAGTGGAGTAACAGCTACAATTACACCAATGAGTAGACTAGCTTAGACCTGGCTTACAGTAGTACTAAACTCCAAATCCAAGGAATTATTCACAGAAGAATTCAGTAATAATTGCTAATAACTCTGTAATACTATAGTAGAACTAAACTACAGCAAATAAGTGAAAAGCACACCTTATAAAAATCTGAACCATCTATATGAAAAGCCTGTATGTTGGTCTACAGCATCACAACAGGCTTAAAACCTGAAGCTTCAAGGGGGACCAAGACATTACAATAGATCAGAACTGAAAATAGTTACAGGTAGGCAACCTCCCATTAGCCCTCAGAATTATTTTACATATACATATATGAACTTGTAGGTTTTGTATATAAACATATATATGTTTATATATAAACAAACATATGCATGCTTTTATATAAAAACATAATATAGTACATATATTATTATACACACTTTACATATAATTTAGTATATATATCTTATTTAGCATATAGTATGGGGGTTTATATGTAAGTTTAAAATTTTTAATATATAAATTAAAAAAGAAAGATAGAGGTGGTGATCTGTCCTGGGTTCAGCAGTAGCAGTCATTTTTTTTCTCCTTCTTAGTAGTTGGTGCAGTGCTGTGGTTTTGATTTTTCGGCCTAGGGAAAAAAAAATTATAACACCGATGTTTTTAGTTACTGCTCAAATGTTTAGACTGAGCAAGGACTTCGTGAGCCTCATGCTCTGCCAGGGAGGAGGGGAGGCCAGGAGGAAGCAGGGACAGGACACCTGACCCAAACTGACCAAAGAGGTATTCCATACCACAGCACATCATGCCCAGGATGTAACTGGGAGTGACCCGGGAGGGCTGAGGCACTGTGGGGTTGGAGGAGGTATCGGTCAGTGCTCAGTTGGGTGGGGTGGGGCGAGTTATAGGTCAGTGGGTAGAGAGGTGCTGTATTCTCTTCCCTCGTTATTTCCTTTACCATTATTACTATTGGTGGTAGCAGCAGTGATTAGTATTATACCTTAGTTACTAAACTGTTCTTATCTCAACCAGTGGGAGTTGCATTCTTTTCGATTCTCTTCTCCATCCCTCTGGCAACAGAGGGAGGGCGAGAAGGGGGGGAAAGAGAGAGAGACTTTGTGCTTGACTGCTTTTAAAACACAACATCTCAGACTTCTCAAAGCTTCTAAGCATACTGTTCTGAAAGCGGTTTACATGTTCCTGTAAGACATTCCTGCAGAAAGGTAGCAAGGCATTTGTCAGCCCAGTGACAGAAAGATCATATACAGCAAGTCAGCATACAGTGCTATTTTAATCACTTTTGTCCAGTCTTGGTCAAAAGGCATATGGATGTAGTGAGAATGAAGGAAGAAGCAAAGCACTTAAGTACCAGGACACCATCATCCCCAAAAATACAGCCACAAACAGCCTGAGAGCTGCTGCTGACTTCAGTGAAAACTGTGCCACAGCCTCCTTAGAAGTCACAGTCCCTACTGAAAGAAGAACAACTTGGTATTCAGAAGAAAAATAAAAACCACACTAAGATCAACATTGCACTGACATTTTAATATTGCACTGAGTTGAACTAACATGCCATTTAAAAAGAGTTACCTGTATTCTGTACTGCCTTCCCAATCCCTCACCATCACAGAGGGAACACTCATTAAGAATTCAGAGAAAATTAACAAATTCTCTGGGATTTAACTAAGTTAGAGGCAATAACACAAAACCACAAATCCTCTGCGACCTTACATTTCCAACAAGCCTCTCAACACTGGCAAAATGCACGAAAAAGGCTACAAAATTTAGAGCCTTGCATGACTCTGCAAGAACTATCTATGTATACAAACACCTTGTCCATCCAACGTGACAGGTGCAAATTGACAAGCCCATTTTTGCCTGCATGCTGGCTACTCTACACTCCTCTTCGAATTTCCCCAACTTAAATCAAATGCAAATAAGCCAGGTGTGGTCCCCAGGGCACACAATCCCCACCAAATTCCTATAGCAACTTGCACAGCTGACCATGAGTAAAGTTGTATCTGCTTCATATTGGCTACAGAGTTTAAACACTCAGAAGTTAACCACCAATTCCAGTATCATGTAAAGAAAACATCTCATGAAAAGCACATTTATTTCTCCTTGATTAATACAGGAAAATAAAATTCGGGATATGCTACTAGTTCAGCATCTGCTCAGCATGTAAAGTAAGCATCTGTTATTTACAGGAGGTGATGCTGATGAAGAAAATGGCTTCTCTTTTCTGCTGCAAGGTTTAAGAAACTATTTAGAAAACACATGTCATTCTGTATATTGCAATCAAGAATACACAGCTGAAAAAGAGAAGTCTGAAACCCAAAACAAAAATACTTTTGGTAAAGTTCTAAGACTTCCAACAAGACATCTGGTAAGTATTTCCCATTTTAATTCAACTTTTCTGCATAAGCTTTCCAAGTCTCATTCTAAAAAATCTAGAGTTACTCTGTGACTGACTAGCAATTGTTCATGACATACAAATCCTATCCTTTGTTCATTACCTACAAACAAGTATCCCACTTTCTATTCATTCCACTCCACTCTGTGTCCTGCGAAAGCAGCTCACTGCTTTTGCCTGCATTCAAGCCTGCAACTCTTCTTTTTGGCACTTCAACCCAGCTTTCTCACTTTCCATATCTGCTGGCTAAACAGCAGAGAGAAGGCACCGGGGATAAGTTGGAACCACAAGTGTACTGGGTGGCTATAGAATATGTACTTGTTGGTCAACTCATCAGATAAGAGAAACAGGTAAGGAGTACATTTTCTCTGCTTTTCCTTTAGTGTGGCCACAACTCTCTCTTCTACTCAGACTGCGGTTTGAACTAAGAGCCCTACAGGCTTAGGGAAAAGGGCCCATGTCTCCCAACTATTAGCCTATGGATAGTCAGGAATCAACCAAAATTTGATGCTTAGGCTGGAGTGCAGGAATGGAAAAGGCACCTAAAGACACTGCTCTCCCCAGATAACAATTCAAAGACTTTTTGTGGCAGAAGATGTTGCTAACCACTGAGTAACCCTCAGCAGACTTTTCTCTCCCATGAATCCATGACAACATCCTACTGAACTCTTTTCAGGAGCCTGCCTGCAGCAGGGAGCCCCGTGGCTTAAGTATACACTGAAGAATTTTCTTTTTTATTTTGTTTTGAATCTATCTTTTGTAGCACTGCTTCAATTTCCCCTACTTCTTGCACAAAAAGAAACTGTGAACTGTAAGCCTCTATTCACACCTGCATAACATTTCACTGATTTCCACCATATCCCCCATTGGCTCTTTTCTAAGATGATAATCTCTAGACTGCAGAGTTGCTCATAAAAAGCGTAAATGGCTTCTGTACAATGATTCCTAATGCTGCTTTTCTACATCTTTTTCATGCAGGGGGAGACGACCTGTAAGTACCCAAGAGAAAGCAGTAATGGACTGCGGCACAATACTATTTTTCCTTATATTGCTGTGCACTCTGTTCTTTTACTGGCAAGTCCTTGCATTTGATTTGCCTTTTGACTACTTGATGAGAGTGAAAACACAGTAGGTATTTCCATGAAAAATCATGGTATCAAAGATCTCACACCTGGAGCATTAAGAGTGCCTATACTACTGCACATAAAGTCAGGATCTTATCTCTAACTTATCTCTATTTTAAAAACTACAGGAGCTTAGTATCACTGAAATTTGCTTAAAATTGGCCCAACTTTTCATTAGAGAAAGCAAAGGGAAGTCAGACAAAAACAACACAAACTTCTTTCCTTATGAAAACTGGCTAACATAGGAACAACATCACACCATTTCCAAAAGAGCAGGCAGTTGATAAGAAACAGACTTGGCATCAGTCAGTTCTGTTTGTGCTGACTTTAGAAAACACCCATCACTGTACCTGGCTTAACCATATCCTTGTAAGTGATCCATATTTTTCAAGGCAAGCTTACCCAGGAACATTCAGCATCTAACACACAAGAGGCCACCATTATGGCTAGTTGTCTCATATGAAACTATACACACATATGAATAGGGAAATAAAAGAAAACAGGGGCAGTTTAATGAGCATATTGGAAGATAGCTATAAATTTTATTTACCCATTAGCATATGTAAGATATTGCACACCTGCAAGCTCTATCCATTACCCTACCTGTGGGAGCTAGCATTAAGCCATCACTAACTTGAAAGCTGTTCATTTAAGTAGTTCTAGTTGTCTTTCCTATCTGCACTCCCTTCCAAATTTCTTTTCAGACCAATCAGCAGCATTTCAAAGAAACATCTGAGCTGGTTGCATTAAAATGACCAGGGAAACACATAAAGCTTTAGCAGGGTACAACCACTGAGCAAGTGAAAGGTGCCACTTACTGTAAAAAATGATGACTGTAAGCCCACTCAACTGGGGAAAAGGGAAAAAAAAAAAAATCACAATTCATTATTTGGCAGGGAAAAAAATAGTATTCCTCTACATGCCTAGCATAATTTGTACTTTAAGAAGCACATCATATTAACATTAACAGTTCATCATATGTTAAACACAAACACCAAAGAATGAAAAACTGAAGTATCTTGGTCTGTATTGCAAGTAACACAACCTACAGAAAAAAATGAAACGGACATACAGGTGGCAGACTCTGGAATTTAAGAAGCTGAAAAGTGAAGATATTTTACATACAAAGTTACGACATAATTTTGAAAAAAAAAAAAAAAAAAAAAAAAAAAAAGTAGA
>NDXB01003295.1:25256-42022 GCA_002631895.1 Agapornis roseicollis | reverse complement strand
ATTATAAAAAAAAAAAAGAAACACAAAATTTTAAAAAAAAAAAAAAAAAAAAAGAAAAATAAAGTGTGGTACCTGCTAGCACTGGTATAACAGGTATTTGGTATCAGGTGCTAAGGAGACATTACAAATGCAAATATGCACACACACAAACACACTCATATGCATCTTCTATACTAAACAAAGAGGCAGGTTTTGTCCATCTCAAAAATACAGGAGATTTAAGCACATATTCTGTCCTCTACAGCTGGTATCGATGCTGTGGTTTCTATATGTGACAACTGATGCATGCTGAGGACAAGCTTGCCAAGAAATTTTCCATATGTAATTTAGAATATCATTTGGCTTGATCAGTGCAAACCCTACACATGCTCCTTGCTTATAAACTGCTTAAATGGAGGATGAAGGGGAAAGGAAAAGATAATGGAGAAGAGGGAAGGTTTTGTCTTCCAAAGAGACCTGAAGCACAGCATTTCTGAAATAAAATGAGGCCATTCAGTTCTCCTGTGTAACTAAAGCCTCAACTTCCAGGTGATGGAGTAGGTTAAAAATACTGTGTTCTGATTAGCACACTCCAAGAGATGGAGCTATACCATTTTCTCAGCTTTAGCTGTTAACTTGCAGTTCTTTTTTTTTTTTTTTTGTAAGTATAAGGCATGCTTTAAGACAGAGATCACCTAGAAGCAGTTTCCAGCAGCCGGATCTTGTTATGTACCTTTGGTTGATTAAAGAAACTTCCTTAAACAGAAGTCCACTGTTCACTCAGTCCAATTTGGTTAAACCAAAGATTCTGAATTTTAAATTCAGTTTGACAGGCTTTTCACATTCTGAATCCATCACAGAAACATCTCTGGCTTTGTCAGCAACATTTCTGATGTTACAAATTTTCCCATAGCACCATAAAATTAGTCTCATCTACATTTATCATTCAAATATTGAATTATCATAGGTATAGCCTCATTCCAAAAGCCATTTCCAGACTATGAGTTATCACAATTCATTTTTAGAGTCCATGTCTTTCAGAGCAGAGGCTCCACTTGTAAAAGAATCTACATCTCTTTTTCTAGATGTTTAGCAGACACTGTATTTAGCTAAATTAAAATACACAGTTTGTTCCTCATAAAAAATGGTGAATCTTAGATGCCTTTGTAGCTGCAACTCCACCGATCTTTGCATCTTGCAAAAAAACTCTACCAACAAAGTTTCCATATCTCTCCCTGATTAGTGGCAGATACAGAAGAGTACCTTCTGAAGAAAAGGATACAGCCAGTAGACCCCAACTTTCCATTTGTGCTGGTTTAGGCTGGGGTTGAGTTAATTTTTTTTTATAGTAGTAAGTATGGGGCTGTGTTTTGGATTTCTGCTGAAAACAGTGCTGATAATATGGAGATGTAGTTATGACTGAGCACTACTTGCACAGAGTCAAGGCCTTTTCAGCTTTTCACCTCACCCCACAAACAAGTAGACTAGCTGGTACATAAGAAGCTTGGAGGGAACACAGCCAGGACAGCTCACCCCAACTAACCAAAGGAATATCCAACACTGTATGGCATCATGCTCAGCATATAAAGCTGTCGGCTGTAGGAGAAGGAAGAGGGGAAACATTTGGGATGATGGCATTTTGTCCTTTCCAAGTACCTGCTACACATGATATAGCCCTGCTTTCCTGGAGATGGCCGAATACCCCCCAGTCCCCACTCTCAATTCTTTGCTTAGCTTTGCTTGCACATGCTTTAGTGTTTGCTTTACCTATTAAACTATCTTCATCTTAACCCACCAGTTTTCCCTCTTTTAGTCTTCTGATTCTCTCCCCAACCCACCAAGTGAGGAGTAAGCAAGTGGCTGCTGGCAGGGATTAAACCACAACGTAACAACTGTATTAAGATTTTTCAGTTACCTTGTCCTTAATCCTTTTAGTATGTGTTACTATTGATTTTGCATCACTTTAATTTGGTAATCAATGAAATAAGCCATTCTAAATCAGATACATTATAAAAGAGTGCATTTTATCAATACAATTACAAAACAAAGCTTTAATCTTAACAAGAACTGGAAAAGCTTACAGCAAATTCACCTGAAAAGACTATCTGTCCTACCCCAGAAAATAGTATAAACTGACAGTAGGTTATTTTTATTGACCAAAAAATTGTCTATGAGCACATAAAATTATCTACTCATTCAAGGAAGTGCAACTGGCCTGTAGCTTCTTTAATAAACCCGCTCCTTTTTTTTAACATTGTCTTACTAACTTTCCTACTCCCTTTCTGCAACTTCCTTGGCATCATCAGATTTACTGACATCAACCCACACAAAACATGAACAAATTAGAAAGATTATTTTTCAGTCATTGCAAATTACTTCATCCCACACAACACCCTTGTCTGCAAACTGGAGAGACATGGATTTGATGGGTGGACTGCCTGGTGAATAAAAAACTGGTTGGATGACCACATACAGAGAGTTGTGGTGAACAGCTCAATGTTCACATGGAGACCAGTAATGAGTGGTGTCCCTCAGGGGTTAGTGGTGGGACTGATCCTGTTCAACATCTTTTTTGGCCACATGGACAGTGGGATTGAGGCACCCTCAGCACGTTTGCTGACAACACCAAGCTGTGTGGTGCAGTTGACATGCTGGAGGGAAGGGATGAAATCCAGAGGGACTTTGACACACTTGAGAGGTGGGACAGTGCAATCCTTATGTAGTTCAACAAAGCAAAATGGAAGGTCCTGCACCTGGGTCAGGGCAATCCCAGGCACAGCTACAGGTTGGGCAGAGAAGAGATTCAGAGCAGCCCTGTGGAGAAGGACATGGGGGTGTTGGTCAATAAGAAACTGAACATGAACCAGCAGTGTGCACTCACAGCCCAGACACCAACTATGCACTGGGCTGCAACAAAAGAACCATGACCAGCAGGTCGAAGGAGGTGATCTTGTCCTCTCATGATATTTGCCTTGGAGCATTGTGTGCACTTCTGGTGTCCTCACCATAAAGAGGACATGAAGCTTTTCGAACAAGTCCAGAGGAGGGCCACAAAGATGATCAGGGGGCTGAAGTACCTCCTGTACAGACAGGCTGAGACAACTGGGGCTGTTCAGCTGAGAGAACAGCTGCCTTCCAGTATCTAAAGGGAACCTACAAGGATGTCAGAGAGGGACTCTGCATCAAATGCAGTAACAGGACAAAGATTCAGGGGTTCAAACTTAAACAAGGGAGGTTTAGATTAGATACAAGGAAGATATTCTTTACTGTGAGGTTGGTGAAACACTGGGAACAGGTTGCCAAAGAAGTGGTGAATGCTCCATCACTGGCAGTGTTCAAGGCCACGTTAGACACAGCCTTGGCCAATATGGTTTAGTGTGTGGTGTTCATGCCTATGGCATGGGGGTTGGAACTAGATGGTCCTTTCCAACCTTTATCATTTTAATAGTCAACAGGTAGAGTCCAAGATCAGGAAGCTGATCTTCAGTGTTTCTCACAATTCGTCTTTCAAATTTTAATTCACTGTGCAAATCTTACAGCATTACCTCAGCTTATAGCTTATCTATCCTATCTGCACAGTGAATCATCAGTTTGACTATTACAATAACAGTCAAATTAATAATTAATTTCTTAGTGGTTTGGCCTGCCTAATTACAGAAACACATGTATCATATTAAGGGCCCCTCTTACTGCTACTGATCTCATCTTAACTTGGTTTTAATACAAATTTTTGTGAATAGATTTTTATTATATTATCATCCTGAAAAGCAGAGATCTTCAGTTCTAAATCACGCACCTGCTATCTTAGCTGTTAATATTCTGTAATTCATAATGTTAATACCACTAGCCACCCCCTGGCTCCTCCTCACTTGCAGTTTTCACTGTAGACCCCTACTGCAAATAACAGTCCTTGCCAGATTTCTGTTTACACTTTGATTATACAGACTCTATCTTTTCTCTAGAAAGGAGCCCTGGTGCATAACTAAATTTAAACTTTGCTTCCTTAGGCAGTCTTCTCCACTACACATTCCTGTTCAAATCAACAGATAGTATCTGTTTAAGTGGTCATAAGAATTGCTGAGAAGAGATGAATCACTCAACCTAAAACTTACCTGACTGTGATTAATAGTACAAGAAACCTCGAAGTGGAAACCCACGGAACAGCCTACTGACCAGAAAAGTTTCTTCTTAATCCCCTTCGGTTAGCATTTTATTTGTTCCCTGTTGTATAATGGTTTTTCAATTCCTTACAAAGGCTTCACAAAGCTTCCATTTAACCTAACATAATGTACTGTAAATGAATAATTCCTTTTCTTTCCTGGTCCTGTTAATCTTTTGGCCTCAGTTACATCTCACAGTTGTGAGATGCAAATGTTAATTATGCGAGAAGTGTGAGATCTGTATTTTGATTTCCATCTGTCCAATACAAGTCCAGCACAAGACACAGATAACTGAATGCTTTCCTATCACCATGGGAACATGATTGCCAGGAACATACCAAGAACAACATCTCATACTGACTCCCAGAAACCCCGCTCAAGTACCTTCTACCTATTAGAGCCTCCTTTATCTCCTTTGTTGATTCATATTCTAAAAAACCCCTGTTTATTCTTACTGTAACTCAATCTTCCTCAGGACTGAAGAAACATCTAATTCATGTAACATCTTCCCCTTACTACATGTTGTATATCAATTATCTCATCTACATATTTACACAGATGCAGAAATAGTTGAAACATTTCATTCATGTCCAACCTGACAAAGTTGTAGGCCACCCAGCATTTTCCTTGCCCATACTTCCTATAGGGTTACGCCAGCACTCAACTGACCCCACAGCAAGCTCAGAGAATTGGACAGCAGAAAATCAATCCTTCTGAAAAGCAATTTCAGCAGCTCAGCTCCAAACCTGTATGACTACAAAGTCAGAGAGTGCAATGGAGCAGATGCCACCAAGGGTGGGACTGAACAGAATTAATCAAATTTGGTTTAAATTGCTTAAACTATAGCTTCACAATATATTTAGATTTCATAACTAATCCACTCATGGTAGTGAAGACCAAGATAGGGCCCACAGTACCATAAACACATTTATTTTGGCTTTAACTAGACTCTGATATGTGCAATATTCGCAGAGGGAAAGTTCATAGAATAAAAGCTGGCATGGCACTGCTCAAATTCAGAGCTCTCCTTAAGCTCTCCATCTATTTACATACTATCTATTTTCTCAGAACAAAAGCTTTCAAGAAAATACAGTGGATGCTATTTTGAGTTTGGTAAACAATAGTCCAAAATACTTTTTCCCTTGAAACAACACAGGACAGAAATGTTATTAAAACACAGGCAGTGACAGTGTAATTCAGTGGGCAATAAAACTAGCCAAGGTTCTTTTCCTAAGTATTTGTATCTTGCATTTGTTGTATTCTGGGTTTCTAAACAGTTTCTGATTTAAGCAAGAGTTTACTCCTTTTGATATATCAGACACTCCACCTACAAAAAAGCTGTTATATGTGTTCCAATTTCCAGAAAAGTTTAAAATCTGCATTGTCTCATGACAAGAACCTATATGGCAGAGAAGCCATCTTTATGGCAACCACATCTTCTGTATCAAATTCTATGCCCTGCACTTGTTTCCACCCTTGCTCTACTCCCCCAGTTCTACCAGTACAATCATCTGTATAGTCTCCCAAGAACAGATTAAAGAACTGATGACAGAGGTTAAAAGTAACTGTTACAGTTCCTCATACAAAAGACTTGCCTACCTTAAGGGCACATTAAATACACACACAATAGATTACAGGTGAGTTTCTCTGAATTCCTGAACTTTTGCAATTAAGTGTGTTTATGAAGGTTTCTCTTCTGCATTAATTTTCCAATAATCGGTAACTCTCATTCTTAGTGAATTCTTTCCTTTCATGAGAATGCATCAAGAAGTTCTCCTACTTGACCACCTATGGGGTAACACGCAAGAATCTCATCTCCTTAAGACTTTCATGACAAATGTGATCAACTCAGCAGTGGATGGACAAAAATTAGGAGAGATGGAATTAACAGCATTATCAACTAATCTGGAAACCAGGCTTAAACATCCCACTGCCCAAAAAAATCCTGCCATCCTGAGGTTTAACAATGCTCACAGGCTTATAGCATAAAATCTATATTAGAGATTGTACACAGGTTAACAACTAACAATAATATATTATCAAAATCAGAAAATACAACCTTCTATCAGTACAGCATCTTTTTTCCCTGTACCCAGGAACTATGTAAAGGCAATATTTATCCTCCTTTTAAATATCTTTCTGTTCTCTTCCATTCTAAAATATGTTGTCCATTTATTTCATATCCTCTCACTCTCAACTTGAGGGACAGGCCATTCTCTTAAGTCTACCTTAACAGCTTCACAAATGCATGATACACCAAGGTCAAGGTATAAAGACAAAAATCCTAAGGCTCAAGGCAGGCATGAAGAATGGAAATGCTTGAAATACAGGTAGAAACAGTACATGAGGAGAGCATACCTCAAAGAACCAGGTTCACACAAAGTGGAAAAGAAAACATCACTCTCCAATTTAATCAAAATCCACTGGACACAACTGCTGACTGCACAACGCAGGTGACCTGGACAGTAATTTTATTATTTATATGGGTTTACCCATTTTCCAGTTCCCACTTTCATTCCTTCCTACTTCTCCACCTTGCTCATGATGACAAGGAAATTTACAGAGTCTTTTTTACAGGTTCCTCCGCAAGAAACTCTCTCAAACGGAATAAGGGAATTCCCTTCCTTTATTGGGAGCAACTCACCTTTTTAAATAGCTCATGCTGAAATACAACAAGTATCAACACTGGCACTTGGAACTTCTACACACATCAGACAAACTCAAAACACGTCTGAAGAAACAATATTGGAAACTTCAGCACACATTCCCACAAAACTTAAATTTCAGTAGTTTATATAAATTTAGCAGGAGTAGAGTAGGCAAAGCTGTCCCAGTAATGCTTTAAGCATCTGCTGCACAACAATTCGGTTGTGCACAATTTTCAATTGAATAAAATACAGTTGGCTACCCCTGAACATAAACTACAACACATTGTATATTTTATACGCCAGTAAATGTTAAGAAATGTTCCTGTTATTTTAATAGCATTTTTCCCATTTGTATACAGCATGCTGTTAACTTGTATCTTTAGTTGTGGCTTCCCTATAAAAGAAGAAAAAAAAAAACCACAACATAAAAGTGATGCTACTTTTGTGTTTAATATCTAAATAGGTTCTCACTACCTGAAAGTCCTATTAACTTGACCCACTGATGAGTAAAATTGCTGAGCAACAGAGGCATCTCAGTAGCCTACTGTAGGCAAAGCAATACAAACATTGTGTAATACACATTTGGTTTGTATTTGGTAAACTGTTTGCCATTACATGAATGGATTTTTATGTTACGAAGAGCTTCAGCTTTAAAGGTCTGAATGGCCTAAGTCACTACCCCAGCCCAGAAAACCTTAATGTATCAGAAAAGAAACAATAAAAGTTAATATTTAAAGCTCTCATGTTATTAACACCAGAATATTTCAACATAAAACAGTAAGATAACTCAGCCAGCACAGATTACAACCAGATACTCACATTTTCTCCATGAAACACAAGATAACTGAGCTCTGCAGTCTTCACTAGACTAATTATTTCTGTACCCTTGCCCTGTGCAAACTCTAGCTTGTTTTGAACCGAAGACCTTCATGGTTAAGTCCCAGGAGATGCTTGAGAAGGTGTTCTCAGTGGAGCAAACTTTTTGAGAGAAATCACATTCTGATTTGAGAGAATTCATTTCTTTTGGCCTTTGGGGGAACACTGCAAGTCCCATGTATTTGTTCAAGCCTTTACCTAGTGAGAGCAAAATCCCTTCTAGGCTCTGTCAGGTTCATGCTGATCTTGCAACATCTGGCTGTGTAAGCCACACTGTTCACGTATTTTTAATTTTGTACAAGTAATTTTAACCCAATCTTCTAAAGAACACTGTTTTCCAATCTTTTAAAACATGAATTTAAGAGAAACCTTCAATACTAAGTTAATCACACAGAGTTAAAATGTCACATGTTGAACAACAAACAGATAATTAAACAAAAATATACAACTAGAAAGTTACCGTGAGGGACAGCTTAAAAGACAGGAGTGAAATGCTGTGTAGGCATGTGAACCACTTCTAATATTGGCAATGAGATCATAAAAGACATTAATGAATATGAAAGGCATCTACTGACAAAAAAAGCCATTTTTAAATATCTGAAATATGAAATATTATTTAGGAAAAAGTAAAATAGGATAAAGTAAGAACAAACAAAAAAAGGCTGCAGAGGATGAGAAAGAAATTCATTGAAGAGCAACCCTCCCATTTTCAACAGCCACAAGCATTTCAAGCAGCTCCATCATAACTGCTCATGTAATTAATTCAGCATAGCAGTCAGAACAGCAATACTGAGACAGCCACAGTTCAGCAGTCTACAGTTTGCTGTAAGGAAAATTCTCCTGAAGACAGATGCCACCCGGAGGAACAAACCCAGAAAAACAATCGGCTGCCTGACCAGAGGCAAGGCAAGAAAAGATTAGAACTGCGAGTCTCGGGAGGAGAGACTCGCAGAACAAACCCGCACAGCCAGCAGCGGTAGCAATTTTCCAAAGGAAGACAAAGCAAGCCGTGCTCTGGCTACGAGAGGAGCAAAGGAAAACCCAAACTGGCCTCTCAGAAAGGGCTTCTGTGTTTCTCCTAAAGGCAAACATAACCCTAAACACTACTTTTGAGGTGCCTGGGATCACATGAGTGTTCAGTGTGCATTGGTTAGACAGAAGTCAGGTATTTGTTCAACTAGATAATTTTTTTAAGTGGATTGTCAGCAGTTACTCTCTTTTTAGGAAACCTGTGTTCTCTCAGCTGAGAAAATTACGCCTTCTGGAGAAAAGAACTGTTTGGGCAATGCCCATAACTCCAATGGAGAGCTGAGCATTTAGACTGAACAGATGGTAAGCAGCCACAAACATAATAAATTTATTTCCTTTCTACTTTCTTAAACCATATGTTAATACACACCAGGAAATGTAGATGTACCTGCAACAGTAATTAGTTCTGTTAAGTAAACTTTCCAGGTATGGACATGGGAAGACATCCACAAGACTTTAGTGTAGATTGCAAACTGCATGACTGCTTTTCCAGTGTGGGTACTATGCCTAGAAACAGAATAAAGGATCAGGCCCTTAAACCTAGACAGTGAATTCCATGCAGCAGCTCCAAAGCGCTAAGGTAATTTATACAACTCTCTAGACCTCACCAAGAATACTGGCAGGTACTTCCACACAATGTTACAATATATTCATATATATAAATAACTATATAAATACCTAATGAAAAAATAAAATAAATTGGGGGGATGCTCCCCTAAAAGTAAACCACAGAGAACAGGTTAAGTGTAGGCACCTCAAGATGTCTCTAGGTAACAGCTTAGCATTACATTTTAGGAAATGAAACCCTAAAACCTTCTCTTGAGAATGGATCTTCCTGGATTCTATCACCACACACACATCCAAAAGTCAATGCTATAGTCTCCTGGTCTATGTTAAACTGCTGTGTGCTTGCAGCTTTACAGAGTAATTCAGGTTAGCTTTGTCCTTAAAAAAGCAGATTACAGTCCAAAAGGTGCTGACCATTCTTATACATGAACAGTTACTGTATGCTCTTCAGAGTTACTGGTTACCATGTCATAATTTGTTTGTGAAGTCCTGTCTTCTCTTTTTTAATGCCCAGCTCGGATAGACCTCACTGTCATGGCAAAACAGACAGGTAGTAGTTTCCCAAACCAGAATAGCCTGAAAAATTCACCTACCAAAGAGGACTCTTTCCTGAACATGCTTGAACGGGTTTTGCGACACCAATTTCTAATTAATTTAGTGTTTTGCTTTGCCTTTAAAAGGAAACGTCAAATGTCAGTACACAAAACCGCCTCTAAGACTGATAAGAGATTAACACACAGCAGAATGGTAATAAAGTTTGAAAGTTTTACTCGTGTTGACAATCAAACATGCAACACAATCTTTTTGCAAAGCTTCCAGTTCATGCTGCTGCCTGAAAAAAATACTAAATACAAGAAGCAAGGAAACAGAACAAAAAAGAATCATCTCCATATTATAGCCTAAAGCAAGTCACTGAAAAACAGCTTGCTCCAAGTGGCAGAGAACTCAGCACGCCATCTACAGTTCACAGTGCATGGAGTCCTGCTTATTGTCTGCAAACCGAAGAAAACAAAAGCAGAAGAAAACTATTGATTTAACTCAATAAATTTTACATTCTGTGTGATGAGCATGAGAATAGTTACACAGCTTCAAAGCTCTACTAGGAATCTTTTAAGACATCTTAGCCCTCTGGGCAGAAGCACATGATGTAATGGGCTGCTTATCCTGGACTGACCCCATGAGAATCTGAGAGACTAGAATAACCAACCTAACATTTCAGAGCTCTGACAATCATCCACGAAAGGCTAGCTTTAAGAGTTCAAAATTAAAACAAACCTGAGGAACTTCTGGCAGCATCATTACAAACAAATTAAATTCCGTTTTCACACTACAGGAGAAAGTTTTAGAGATAGAAAACCCTTCTAACTGAAGTCTCAAACACTCAATCTGAAGGGCTCAGTCACATATGGTGCCTTGGTTCTCATGGTAAGGAGCATTCGGAATATCACAGATACAAAAATGCTGAGATATTGAAAATGCAGTGGCAAACTGACAATCTTCACAAGAGCTGTGCTCAAATTAAAAATCTTGAAAAATCAGAAACCTCTTTTAAGACTTTTTTCCAGAGAGTCATGTGAGTTTAGGGAAGAAAAAAAAAACTGGCATGGAGACTAGAAAGGCATCTGGTGACAGCACAGCCACCTGTGACCTAAGCCTTGGCTCAGGAATGAGGGCTGACCATTTGGACAGTTGACCCTTTTCCTCCCCCATCTCACAGTCTCTCGATCTACTTGAGAGACTGTGCTGTCACAAGGAGGGAAAGATGGCTGAAAGATTCTCTCTACATGTAACATTCAGTGCTTTTGAAGCTATGGCATGGATTTCAACTGAAGTGCCAACATGATGGTGAAAAATCATTCTGAAGATATCACTTCTAAAGACCTTCCGCTTATTTCAAGAGTAGCAATGCAAGTCTTTTCATTGTGGGGCTCTGACTCTAAGAACTAGTTACTACTGTTGAACATTTGCAGCTCCTGTGTAACTGAGGAACACAGTTTTGTGTATATTGCCAATGTCTTCTTCCATTACTTATTTCAAGAACTCTTCAATGGAAGCTGCCAACTCTTTACTTCTACCAGATACTGAAATTCAGATCCTAAGTCTGCCTTGCACAGTCACACAATTGAAAATTCACAGTAGTCTCTTCTAGCTGTACATTACCTGTCCTCAAAAAAGATGAGGAACTATTGGGAGGAGTGTGGCCAGCAGGATGAGGGAAGTAATCCTCCCCCTCTACTTGACCCTGGTGAGGACTAATCTGGAGTACTGTGTCCAGTTCTGGGCTCCTCAGTACAAGAAAGACAAAGAGATACTGAAGAGGATGATCAGGAGTCTGGAGCACCATCCTTATGAGGAGAGGTTGCAGGAGCTGGGCCTGGTTAGTCTGGAGAAGAGGAGACTGAGAGGAAATCTCATCAATGCAAATCAGTTTCTCCAAGGCAGATGCCAGGAGGACCGTCCCAGACTCTTCAGTGGTGCACAGTGAGAGGATGAGGAGCAATAGACATAAACTAAAGCACAAGAAGTCTCATCTCAATGTCTTCACTTTGAGGGTGGCAGAGAACTGGAACAGGATGTCCAGGAGGGTCATGGAGTCTCCCTCTCTGGAGACATTCAAAGCTTGCCTGGATGTTTTCCTGTGAAACCTGTTCTAGGTGGCCCTGCTTTGGCAGAGAGTTGGACTAGATGACCTCTAAAAGCCCCTTCCAACCTTAATGATTCTGTATGATCTGATGGCACTTAACACCATTTACAGTAGTATTAAAATCATATTACAAAATTGCATGATACAGCCTCACCTACCTCAGAAACTTTTACTATACCCAGTATGAAGCCTTTTAGTCCAGCACTTCACAAACTTGTCAGAGGTGGTATGTGCATGACAATACACAGCAATATTCCCAACAAAAGCACCTCTGTGTTAGTGACTGGTTGTTAACACTAGTCACCAGCTGCTGTAGCTAAACTGTGGATGTGGCAGCTGCATCTCCTCACCCACTGTTGTACTTTCAGCAGCTGCTGCAACCATCCTGGCAGATCCTACATTTGCTGCTCAGGAGCAGGGTGAAGATCTGCTCCCAGTGTCAGCCAAAGATCACTCTGACCAGTGAACAGAACCATGCCTTGTGGGCAGATAGGGAGGGAGGGTTTGGCTCCATTTGCAAGGCTGGGGAAAATGACTACAGGTCCAGCTCCGTGATGGAGTAAGAGGACATAGGTTAAATGACAACAGGAGAGGCTACATGACAAATGGTGCATGGTAAGAAGGAGGGGGAAGACAGAACAAAGGTTCATCTTCCATAGCCAGGCAGCTGTAGCCATTACCATTAATCACAGCATCCACATCTACTACAAGTAGATGTACTACTGCTACCTATGCAATATTCTACCAGAACACCTGAAGTTACAGCTTCCATTTTAGACAATCCATTCTTGCATAAAATATGCATCAAAGTAAGCCAATTATATACTGAAAGTTCATTAAATGCCAGCATCAACCCCCACACATATAGCAGGAAGCTAAGGAGACCAATTACAAGTGGATGGGGAAGCCAGTTTAATTCCTTTGCAGGGAAGGAGATGTGTAAAAGCTTGCTCACAGAGTGAGAAAAAAAATCTGCCTATAATCAATAAAATTTATTGTAAAATTTCTTACGCAACATGATCAACACAGCAGGGATGAAACTTGCCATAAAATGTCAGATTTCAAGGTGGATTTTCCTTCCTTTGTAATCTACAAGATAGACTGATAAGAGTGATTGTTATTTCTTTAAATAGCTCTGTTGACATTTTCTCTGGAATTACTATGTTCATAACTATAAAGTCAATAGAAGCACATACTCCAAGAGGTGAGGTGGGCAGTGCCAAATCAAAAATAACAGGACATGTTCTATTAATCATAGCATATTTAACCGTGTTACATAAGCTAACAAAATACTTCATGTCAGTAAAAATGCAGAACTAGAAGATAAAAGCAAGCACAAATACCAAACCAAACGGATATCCTTGAAAATAATTTATTTGGAAATAATAAGTTGGGATAACATAAATTCCAAATTCCAAGAAATACCTGTATGCTTTACAGTTTCCAGACAACTTTGGCATGGATTATGCTATCCCACATAGATTATTTTCACCTTTCAAGACTGTAATAAAAATCAACTCCCCCAAAGATGTTTTTTAAGCTATTGGCAAATTTTGCCATTTAAGTAACAAAAAGTTTAGTTGCAATTTTAGGTTTAAGATTGTGGTTTACACTGGTTCCAGGTTTTTTACATGCATGTGGCCATTTCAGTATCTATGGATGCTACTCAGTGACAGATTTCTTCTAAAAAGGTACACGCTACAAAGTTCACATTTTAAATCTACCTAGGAATGAACCTTAGCTGGTACTTTTCACAAGAACTCTGGAGCAGATAGCTGTGCAAAACATCAAGATAAATAATCATGAAGCTTAAGAGAAGATTTTTGTAGCATAAATCTTGTTGCATGCATTTCCTCCTGATTTGGCTCTATTTCCTTATTTGTTTCTGAAACAAACAGAAAGAAATTATCAACTTCTAAGAGATATGTAGTTGTAGGTATGGCACAGAGGCAACATATTGAGAAGAAAATAAAATGTCTGTATTTCCTTCCCTTTCTCTTCCACCTGAAATAAATTCTTTGGCTGCAGTTTGTCTTCTTTTCTGGAAGCATTTACAAGTATCTAATGCTATCCTCCACTATGACTACCTCTTGGGCTTTTATGAGGGTGGGAACAATCAGTATAAGAATTACTAGGGACATCAGAGACAAAACATTTATTGAAGAGAGAAGAGGAAGAGAGTGTGAGGTAACCAGGGTCCTACTGTATTTACCTTATGTGCCAAGCATGTGGACAGCAATAAAAACCATGTAGGGAGCAATTTTGGTCAAAGAAAGAACAGGGCAGCCTAATGGGCAGCCTTTGTTCTTCAAAAGGGTCTCCTTTTCCCCTTTTGTGCTTCACTTAATTCATGGCATCTGAGTTGCTCTTGAACTTGACAGACAGAGAGAAGGAGGAGGGGGAAAAGATGGAGAAAGGGGGAGACAGAGACACAAAGAAAGAAAAAAGAAAAAAGGACTTCAAAGAGTTTTCCTTTGAAAATTCAGTTGTGCTGCATGCATTGCTGAAGGTTTTAGATTCAAGAAAAAGGTCATAAAACATTTCATATAATTTCATCATGGGGATAAAATGTCCAACGCTCTTATTAAGAAGGCTAGAAGAAAGGAATGGGACAAAAATTCTAAAAAATAAATTCATCTGAGCTAAGGAATATAAATAAAATTACTCCCCTGGGTGCTTTTTATTTATTTTCATGTTAAAATCTTATTCTCAATGGATGCCGATACATTTACCAAAATCTTATCAAAAACATCTGGTTTCCAGCAGTCACTTGAAAGCATACATTTTCCACACAGCCCCATTAGAATTCCCAGCACAACGATTGCTGCTCTGAACAGCAGCCGAGCGTCGGAACAGCCAGCGCCATCTGCAGGGCTAGCTCCCTAACAAGGAATACCGAGCCCATCTCCTCAGCGCGATGTTAGGGCTGCACCGGTCACACTGCAAAACCATGCACTCCTGAAAACGCTCTTCATCGTTATTTATAACGACTGTCAACGTATCTTAATTCCTCAAAAGACAAAGTAGCTTGAACTCGGTTATCTAAAATAAAAATATTAGGGTGTATCCATGACAGGCTTCCACCTTCGGTCCCCTCCTCTTTGACTTGCTTGAGCATGCTCCAATAGCTCCCCAACAGCAGCTAATATTAGCTCTCAGAATACGTTCAGCTTTTCACCCTCTTTAAATATCCATGCCATAGGCAATATTTATATGAAATAATTCATAATAGCAGACTGCGCTTCTCAGGCATCTTTTTTTTGGTCTACACCACCTCCTCCCCTCACTACAATGCAGCAACTACTTGCACATAATTCCTGCGTGGATTTTTATCTATGATGCATATACTGAAAATATTTGCAAATTGTACTCATAATAAGACATGACACTGCAAAATGTAGAGAGTTTTATGTGTCAGTATCACAATAAATTATTAATAGTGTCTTAAGTTAATTCAACAAAAATATTTTTCATCTTAAACTGCCCCTTAACAATTAACCTGTCTCTCTCCTGATTATATTCTGACATCAGAATGCATCTACCAACAGCACACTATTTCCAGAGAGCAGAAAGTAAATCCATAATGTAACTTTCCTATTTGATAATGATCTTTCCATAATTCAGTGTTTTAATTTAAGAGATCTTTTCTTCACCTAAATCAAAAAGGCACTCAATATCAACATTTTTAAAATCATTACATAACTTAAACCACTTTGCTTCCTTTTTCAAATAGGACTATGAAGTGCATCCATTTCTAATGATATGTATTTTAATAAGCCTGCAACAAGGTTAATTTTAAAGTCCAAAGGCACAATTAAACTATGGAAGCAATGTCAATACGCATGCTTACAAACTGACCAGGAAATGAGTTCCCAGCAGACTGCCAGTGCAGCCACTGACATAGCAGAGCTCAGTTGTCACTCTGCTTTACAGTGAGGTTTCTGTCTCACATCAGCAGTATGTTTATTATCTATTACACTACCTGTAAGGTAACCTGGAAAAACCATGAAATAAAACTGCTAGAAATGTTTCTTTTACACAAGCTTTTTTGCTATTATTAAGAACAGTGTTTTTCTGAAATAATTATGGCGAATCTTTGTTTGTTTTTAAGGGGGGGAGGGAAATTCCACTAGAGAAAACTACAGAACTTGTACCTGTTATATCAACTTTACAAGCTAGACTGAATCCATTTCAGAGTATAGATATCGAGTAGAAGCGAAAAAACATGGAAATAAAGAGCTTACAGACCAATTTAAGCAACTGAAAATAAAAAATTCAATCTGTTTTGTGCACCAGGAGCATTTGAGTTTTAATTAAATTTATGAAACACTTTGAATAACGACAGTCATATAAAGCAGCTAACACTAAAATGCTTCCAATGGACTAATTAGAGAAAGGTATAATATTTGCAATCATTACTAACATGATTTTGGAAAAAAACTTGAAGCCAAAGTCTTTTGCCTTCTCTGAACTTGTCTGGCACCATGCTTTCTTCTTTGAAGAACAATTTTACCTTTGCCACCCAAAAATCTCACACAATACCTGTCATAAGCATCTGGTGATGCAGACAGGGAATGTGTCTACTGTATAAACAGTAGCTTTCATACTGTCTTCCTTCCCCTGTGATGCAAACAGCAATCACCTGTCTAGGGGCTTTCTATTCTGGAAGTCACTATTTAGATTATGTATTCTACCTTAAACTACTTCTTTAATTGTGTACGTCCATTGGGAATACTTCAGGGAAGGTCTTCAGAAATGTTGTCACGCTACTGACACCATGAGTTTTTTATTTTACTTTAAGGTACATGAGATTTCAAGGCTATTCTAGACCTGCAGTAAGTAGTAAAAAAAAAAAAACAAACC
>NDXB01003295.1:1889-14718 GCA_002631895.1 Agapornis roseicollis | reverse complement strand
ACCTGCTTCCCTTTCCCAAACTTAAAATTTAAGAGAAGGGGATGATATGGGGGGGGGGGGAGACCAACAAGAAGAAACACAACCACTCCATCCCACACCAACTGTTTTCTTTTACAACTATTACCTGAAACAACCTCAACATTCAGTGCTTTCATTCTACTTTAAATTCTTTTATAAGAACCAGTTTTGTTCTTGCCCACTGGCACTCAGAAAATAAGCTAATTGGAATTGTCTCAGTGCCATTGCTTCTGCTGAAGAATACAGCATAACACCAAGGTTAGCTCCTAGTTCATATTACAGGCTTCTACATGCTTTGTTTAAACAGAGACTAGAACTTGTCTTTTAAGTTGTCACCAGTACTAGTAGCACATGGAAGACTGGCAGTATTGTTAGAAGAATGGCAAAGTAAGTAGCTTGCATTTCAGGATACACACACAGCACATAGTGTCTGGAGTTTGTGACTGTTCAGAGGTTATAACTAATGGTGGTGTTTCAGTACTTTTTTTGGTTGCAGCTTTACAGACTTTTTCTCCAGGCCAGCAGCTTCAACCGGATTTCAGTGAAAAGAGTTAAAATGTTTAGATGGGTCACCTTGCAGTGCCTGCTTCAGAGCCCACAACCAAATTTGGTTCAGAACCTGAGTGTGTGAAAAAAGAAATAAGAAACTGGAGACTTGAAGGGCTGCTTGCTACTGCAGAAAGGTTAGAAGGCTGGATGTGTTTGAGGGGCAGTCCCTGGTGAAAAGCTTAACTTCTAAAGTTGGTCTTGCTCAGGTGTCCCTTCTGACCTATTAACCTGTCAATAGGTTCATCTGTCGTCATTCTGACCTAACCCACTGCTGCTTCCAGTATGCTGGGGTAGGCTATAAACAGCATCACAGGTAGACACTTACCTTTTTAGTTGTGTCCTGTCCTCTAACAGAAACTTTGTCTTTACAGGACAGAATTTTATTGGCTTCATAAATTGCTATACCTTGAAAATTGACGCTTAGAAATGAACAGAAACAAAAAAATCAACACCTAAATTATAAAAAGGTTACTCTGAGGATCACCTAAACCTAGCCTGAAGACCAAAAGCTTTAGCTATCAAATCATACCTTAATCTTAATTTATAAAAATTAGAAAATAAAAATTAATAAAATCCTCTATGTGCACAGGTGCTACAGCAAGATAAAAATGTGTGCAGTTTTGAAAAAGCATTTAGGGAATTGAACACAAGCTACCTTATCACTAGCACATTTGTACCTATTAATATAAAACTACTAAGCACAGCTGTTACCAACGTAAACCAGCAAATGTTGAAGCACCAGTACTTAGGTAATGGGAACAACAGTACCTGAAACAGTATTTTGCAGTTTGCTCCAGGTTAGTAGCTCATTAACAAAACCATCTCAATCACATATTCTTAACTCCCAATTGCAGCAATTCTATTATATGCTTATCACCAGTAACAGGCTACACAAGATATTTTGCCTTTTCTGCAGAAACACAATTGCAACATTGATTTTTCTGTTGCGTTTTTCATCTTCCTTACATGCTGTCCATGACACATTTCCATTTGCTAGCGGGTGCTTTTCAAGTCTCCATTTTTTTTTCAGAAGAAGAAAAATGTGAAGAGGTCATTTAATTCTAACCTCACCTAAGTGGATATTTATTTAATTCTAACCTCACTTAAATGGATGCTCAACACAATTGAATGCAAACGATAGCGGCAACAGTAATCCACAGGAAGAAATCACCAAGTCCTATATTTTCTCCTGTTATCAGAAGGCATTTCAACACACAACATACTTGGGTCTTATTATACACAGAAACTACCTTTATCAAATTAAGCCAAAGGTGAAGAACTTTTTACTGGCAAAGGAAACAAAAAAAACCTTGAAAAAAATACCTGGCATACCACTTTAACACACTTCATGCTATCCAATGATAATGTAACGTCACCCCAGAATTTTCAGGCAACCTTTAAGTTATACCAATAAGCCAGCTCTAAACAGACACATAGTCATGTCAACAGCAGAAATGCAGGCTAGTTAAACTCAGTGTTTTTACTGGCATTTTTACTAGCGCTAAATTTGGAAGTCACATTGCTTTAAAATCATAGAAAGAACACTAAATACTTCTCTGACTATCAGAAGGCAATGGAGGACAGGGTAAGAGCATGCACTGAACAATCAGCTCTGCTACCCGTGAAATGGAGGTACACAACCCAGTGATAAATGCAAGTGCTCAGAGAGCAGAAAACAACTGACCATTTCTGAAGACTGATGGGGAGGAAGTTTCCTGGTACAATTTGCAGGTCAACAAACCCTGGAAAAGAGACTAAGAAAACGTTTCACTTACTTGAGAAAAGAACAGGACTAAGAATGGCAAGCCAGAATTGAACAAATTATTCTGGGAGAAGCACCGTAATAGGACACTAGTACTATCCCATTCTAAGGTTTGAAAGTATATAGGTTTCTCTCAGCTGAAAAGAATCACATCTGAATGATTAAAAAACTATTTGCCTTCTCATTCCTATCAGGAAAATTTTGGGGCTAGATAAAGAAAAATGCAAGGTCTCTGTTTCCCAGACTGGGATGAGTTTAAAGGTAAGCAGCAATTAGGGTTATTTGAGAGAGAGATGGGGATGCTGTCAGTCATCATTATCACATAATAAAAACAAGTCACAGTATCCATACAGATGGTGCTTGGTTTGCTAGCAAGATGGGAAGAAAACTGAGAATAAAGATAAAATACACTGCAGTGAAGTCACTGTACTGAATTCATGACATCATAATTGTTGGCATGGCAACTAGCTAGAATCCAGCACAGAATACTGCCTTCACTGTGGAATCAAGTGTGCCACCACAAAATATATGCTCTTATTCAAACACAAATCTAGTCAACAACACAGGAAATAAGATATTACTGTAAGTAGATTACCTTTTCAATGCCTCTTATTTGGGTCACCTGGTGTGAGACTTTTTAAACACTCCGGCACACATAAAGGGGTCTGACAAAGTATACACATGATAAGGAGTCTAACTGAAAAAAATTATTGTTTTCTTCCACAGTGTTCCTAGTTTTTCCAGTGCAGGGTAATTCTTCTCTTTGTGTTTTCCTCTCCTATGCATATGACTGCAGTGCTATACAAAATACATCTTCTAGTTCTTATTTCCACAAACCAGACAGATAGTCAAAACTGGAACTATCATAAAGAAGCAGAAGGAACTAATAAAGAACGTGTTCCATGTTTACAGCCCAAAACTCCTTTTGTTTAGGGACTGCCCTAGCAGGGCCCTCAAACACTAATGCATGTTTCTCATATGCACTTACTAAACACAATGCTTCAGACCTGCAGGGCTCTCAGAAAAAGGATAGTAGCTTTCTTGCAAATAATTACATCAGCCTTTTCCTCTAAACAGTCCTTTTTTTATAGGAGGAATACCTGCTATTCCCAGTTCCTTACCATTCATAAATATAAAAACTTCAGAAATTCAATCTTTCCCCAGAAAAGCTACACATTTGACAAGTCATCGGGTCACAACTGGGTTTGTGACTAACAATGCACAAATGCCACATTTGATGCTGCTATCTCAACTATTTGTTGAAGTAAATCCCTCAGTATTACAAAGGCACAAGAAGGAAAACACACCTGAAAATTAGCTTCTTCATATTAACTTGCCAAATTAAAGAAAGTCAAGATTTGGAGGTCAGTAATACCAGTATCTCACAGTTCAACCTCAGAGCTGATTAGCACCAAATTCAAAACACATTTTAACAGACCATACTATATAGTAAAGTATGTTTATTTGATAACTCAATGGCTCGTGAAGAGTAATCCATACGTTACTGCTGGACTAAAGAACACTCCCACACAACCATATGTAATTAGTCAATGTCTGAACAGTTTCAGGATCCACTGATGGAGGGGGGTTCAGCTTCAGTAAGAATTAAAAACCAAAAAACCAAACTGTCCCAGCTACCAGTTAAACAAGAGCACCACATTTCTCTATTGGCTTTGCGCCCTTGTTGGACACTTTCTCTATTGCTATCAAGTACATACTGAAGTAATCTGCCTCTCCAGTCTCTGCTCTCTGTATAATGCTGTATCAACAAGTATTTAGACAGAGAATACAAACAATAACATGTGCTTCGGTTAAGCTGTCCCCCATATGCTTCTGTCTTCAGTGTTCTGGTATTATTTCATGCAATCAAGAATGATGGACACTACTTGAATAATGACACCATGAAAATCTCCAGTTTAACCAACCTTCCACAATATAAAATGTACTTGGGAGATTACAGTAAACTGACAACAAATTCTAAGGAAATTATTAGTGTGTCAATCCACTCCCTGCCACTGAAAAGTAAAGAAATAAACAATCTTCCATATGTTTTTCTAAACTTTAGAAACAGGTACTGCCTTTGGTTCTAATAGCTTGTTTATACAGGCATATATCCTAATATACTGAAAATAGTTAATACAACTGCCGAAAACTCAGAAAACTGTAAGACACAAGTTGATAAACCTCAAGTTACATCAGAAATGCAGAGTTCTCAACTTCTCTGCAATTCTGAGAATAAATTTCTTGCTGTGTCTGTATCATACAATTCACAGACCTGTTTGTGACATACATGTAAAACAAATAGAAATGAGATCCCCTTCCTTGTTAGTAACCCAGCATTTCTAGCTCTGACCCACATAGTATGAAATCACTACTTAACAAGTAATGAAAAAAAATACTACTGTGCCAGCAATTAATTTTGCTAATTGAAAGACTGATATTATGTGATCCCTTAAGCAACTAATGTGTCTTCTCTGACTGCACACAAAAAATCATGGATTGTCTCAAGACTTCAGAGAGCTTTTTATATTAATTTAAAATGAACTTACTGAATTAGGTTTTCCCCAGTCCTTCTGTTAAATCTAACTTTTGCTTATGGTCACTCTAGATAGGGGAATGAGAAGATGTAAGCAGTACCCACCTTTGTACATAGTATTTTTCTTGTATTATTCTTTTATCAATATTGTAACAGAGGCAACAACTGAAAATTTTCTGATAGGATCCTTAGAGAGGCCCACAACACTTGCACATCTGACTAGAGATATAACAAGAAACACTATCCCTCTTCTCTCCGCCAGCAAATCAAGTTGAGAAAGGCAAGGAGACTTAAGATGCTCAATGACCATTCTAATGCCTTATGCCTTTATATTCAAACTTCCATACAGCAAACCCTTTTCACTGTTTTAGAGTTCATCATCCACAATTACTGAAAATTTAAGTTTATAAGCACAAATACAATGCTGTGTTCTTTACATTTTCTGACAGTTGTCAGTTTATAGTTACATTTATGGATATTAATAAAATGGATTGTAAGATGTGCCCAGATCCATTTTAAATTTGAACTGTGTTGAGAATGATACCATAAAGTAGTTGTTCCCAACACAGAGCACTAAAGCATGTTCTGAGTAAGTTTTAGGGTACTGGGCCTTAGTCATTCCTCGGCATATTTGGAACAAGTCCCTTCTTCACCACTGAACTGAACCACACAAAGTGCAACCATAATTCCAAATAAAATTAAACTGTATCATGATAAAGCACAGCATTTTTATCTCTCAGAACTGAGAGGAGGTATTCCTTACAATGCTATTGCCTCCCACTGCAATGAGAAAAATAATAGTCTAGAAATTAAATTAGCTCAAAAATAATATAGATTTCTGCAGTTCCTTTCTGTAAGACAATTCTCAAACATGCTCAAGACATGAAGCAGTAACAGAGGTTGAACTTTTAACATCCACCCTATACTCTTCCCTTATCTTTACAAAGTAAGACAACAAAAGGAGCTTCCACTTCTCTAGTTTCCTGGCAGGGAATTAAAAATTGGAGAAAAGCCCTTGCAGCAACCTCTCCATTGTTTCCCAGAGCCAAAAATGTGCAGAGCAGACAAGGAACATTGTCTTTCCTGAACACTTTTGGATAGGAAAAGAATCACAACACTTAAGACGAACTGAGAAATAAGTGGGAAAGTGAGGGATTTCTGGTGTTTGGTTCCTCCAAAAGCAGACACCTAGGAAAGAGTGTAAAACCAGGGAATAGTTCCTTTGATTACACTCCCAAATACAGAGAATTTGCAGCTCAGCACTTGCTTGAGCCAGAGGTGAAGACCATGCAACAGACTGTTAGTTCTTCTTTGTACAACCTTACATATACTAGGAGGAATGGGGAGATAAGCAAAGGTTGGTTTAAAGCCAGACACATGAGATTTCTGCAACTTTAGAAGACCTGGTTCTTTTGCAAAAACTGAGTAAAATCAACTTTGGAAAACAATGGGCTTTCTGATTTACACATTTCTACCTGATGTGTCCTCATTTGACAGCTTTGGCTCAAAGTCTGTCCTGCTGCTACTTCACATTTTTCCAGGATAGTAGTTAGCAAAATTCTACAGGCAGCATAAGCATGACAGTGTCTTCCTTACTCAGGCACCCCCATCCTAATGAAAGAAAAGCTAAGTGACAGTAAAATAATAGTTGAATAAAGGTTAGCAATGATGTGATTAAAGCAACTTACTGTGTGAGACACTGTGGCTGATTTGAAGTCAGAAGCTAGACCTCAAACTAAAATATGCGGAAATTCTCAACTGTTCCGAAAGCTAATCCCAAATTCCCATGTTCAGATTGGTTGCCATAAACTGTCTAATCTAACTATATCCTGACTGAAATGGAACAGCAAGCAAAGATAATCTTGTGATAAAGTTCATTTAAGGGAAATTACTTGTAAATTGCATGCTTCACTTGAGATACTGAAAATACTCATAATAATTTACTTTGTGTAGTTCAGATCAACATAAATTCAATAAAACCAGGAAAGTACCACTGCAAAGTTCAATAAAACCTGAAAAGCAGCATGTCTTTAACACTGAGGACACCCTCACTCAGAAGCAAACATTACAAGTAGAAAGGTACTGCTCTCTTTGCCCTCCTACCTCCAGTTGCTCCACACAATCCCAATCCATTTCTGCCTGCAGCTAAAATGCAGTTTTACACAGGCTCTGTCAGAACACACAATAGTCCAGAAGGCAGTAGCCCAATACTCTTCCTGCTTATGTTCCCGCTTCTTTTTGGTAACAACCCACCCTTAAATTGGATTAAGTGTAACATGAACTGTACCCCCAGGTATGATGACAAAGCCACTCAGACAATCTCTCACCCAGATATCAATCAGAAATATCTGGGCTACTTTGGGCAGCTTAGATCACAGTCTTTATTAACCCAGACAATTTTAACTGAAATGGATTAGACAGTACCCAAATGGGCAGATTCACTAATAGAGGCAGGGGAACAGTATTCCAACAGTCAGAAGCAGTCATGTCTTCCACTGATACAATCAGAGCTAGAAGAGGCTGTCCTCACCCCAAGTTTTTGGTACTTTTGCCAAAGTGTATTTGCACACAACTGCATACATGCACTGCAGGATAAGGTGGGAAACATTCCCAAAGAAGTAGGTAGGGGTAGTATTTCCTAGCATATCCATAACCTTGCAACCTTAGAAATAAGCCAATTCAGCTCTCTATTTAAACTTATGTTTGAAAATTCAAATAAAAACAATAAGTTAACAAAGGTAACTTAAAAGGTAAGAAACAAAATTATGAACAATTAGAAAGGCATCTTTGCAAGAGGGTTCCTGAAAGAAACTCAAATCTTGTTTCTCATTCAGTAGATTGTACTAACTAATAATGTAGAAATGTGTGATTCATCAAACATCCAAGTCATTTTTACCTATATTTGCTATACATCTTGCCCCCCTCAGCTATATTCAGCCAGTATAAAGCTACAACTTCACTCTGGTATGGTCAGGCACAAATTACTGAGTCACATGGTATTTCTCAAGTAAAACTGAATCATCTAAATGACAAAGAATAAACAACGAAGGAGCTCACTGCAAAAAGGATGTTAACTTTCTACCAGCCCTTAAAGAAAAGGTGGGCAGGAGGGAAGAAGCAAGCTCCATCTCCAGCCTGATTCAACAGGTTTTTCTTCTCAACTTATTTTTATTTCTTCAACTTAGTTTATTATTTTAGTAACTTAGTTGTTCATGTCTTCCTTTTCCAAAACTCCATGCCCGGTCATACCATGTCAAACTCCATGCCCTGTTATACACTACTTAATTTCTATACCAAATTGGACTGGGGGCATGGGGAGGGGAAGAGGGAGTTGGGAGAAGAAGGAATGATGAGCAAAAGGCTCCTTGTCACAATATCACAATTTATAGAAAAGATAAATCTGTCTCAGAGGGATCATGTTAAATGACTAAAACAGTTATACTTGGGGGTTCTGTGGGACTTGGGGTCGGGTTTTGTTGGTTTGTGGGGAGTTTGGGGCATTTGGGGTTTTCTTGTTTCTTTAAGGTTGCTTCACAGGGATATCAGCCCAAAACTTATCACAAATAACAGTGTCTGTAATTTTCCAAGTACTTTTGCCAGTATGTCCTTTTAAGCCACAGTCCTTTTTAGAAAGGTGTCTTACTAAGCAGCACTAAAATAACAGAAGCCACTTAAAAGGCTCTTCCACAAATTCTATTTAAGAGTTTCTGCCATTGCTACCATTAATGCAAGCATACCTATGACAGCACAACCCACACCAAATTGTCACCATATATTGGTTTCCTAGCTAGTCTTTTACTTCAGTGCAGTTTCATCACTGGCTTCAGTGATCTATGTGCAGGCTGCTGGTAGCACAGGAAGACTTAGCACAGTGCCCACGGCTATCCATCCTCACCACTTCCCTTGGGCCAGTACCATTTTGGATTGACTTGAGTTCATCAACACAATCAACAGGTTTCACAGTGGTTTATAAAACTCAGCTAAAGCAACAAAAAGGCATACTGCTGCTTTGAAGATTACTTCTTTCTCCTTCCTCCACTTTCACTCACATGGTTCTACTCTCCCTCTCTTGCACTTGAAGGCTTTACTTGAGCCAACCTCAACTCACAAACCCAAGACCTAAATCATCTAGGCCAACAGGTTAGCAAGTTAAGCTACAGCATCCTGGAAACCAGCAAGTGCTAGGACAGGTGCCAAGTAAATGGTAAGATCACATGGCTGAGAGCATGACTCCCCATTTATGCCAACAGAAAAGCCATCAGGGAGAATAAAATTATGAGAAGACTTGGATCAACACGTGTGCTACTTGCTCCCTTCCTTGATTGGTATTGCTATTTGTCTAATCTTATTGTAAGCCATTTCAGACAGCTAAACCAACAAAAAAACTACTCATTATTTTTGGCAAGGCTTGTTTTCTACCAATTTAATTCTCTGAACTAGCTCAGCAAAGGAATCAGACAAGCATCTGCACCAGTGCAGAGAAGGGGGCAGGAACACACGGGGAGAGGAGAACAGGCTTTGGCTGATTTAAGCTGTCACTGAACTGCATACCCTACAGCAGATCTACAGCACATTGTAGTTAGAACTGACAGTAATCTGTGCCTTTCCAACAGGAGGACTTCATCTCTGATGAGAGCACATGAACAGCACTGAGACATCCTAAGCAAAGTTTAACTTGGGCACAAGCTTGGACACATTAAAGCAGAAGAATCAGGTTACTCTTACCTTCAGAGATACTACAGATCATTAGCTAATTATTCCCCCAGCAACACCCTTGTGAAAATGTGTTCTATAATTCCCATTACATGGATTTAGCCCAGAACAGCACAGCAAGCAAAACTGGTGATAAACTAAGGACTGGAACACAGTAAATCCTCTGTACCAGATGAACACTTCACCATTCCGCTGTGTTGTTTATTAACTCTAAGCTAATTCAATTACTTTCAATAAGCCAGTAGCAGTCTATTACAAACCCCTTTTGCAAAGACTTTGTAACACACTGTAGAGCTCATAATTCATAACACAGTTAACAGATGTGGATATTTCATAGCTACTTGTGAAATAAACTAGGGAAAGGAATAATACTGAGATCTTCAGTTTATTTCCTTTTTTACAGAGGAAAAATAAGTGTGCATTAAGCAGCAGGAGTCCTATTCACACAATCAAGAAATTTAATGTAAAGAACTATAGAAAAGAAAATACATCTACATAGATTTTTTTTCTTAGGTTAGCAATTGCTAAACAGTTGCAAATGAAATAAAAGCAGCTACTTAACACACCCTAAACAAGACCGGAATCTTTTTTTAAATGTATCTCCCGTGCTTAGTCCAACAAATCCCACCCTTTTTTTGTCCTGTATAATAAAGTAACACATTAGGAAAAGGGGTGGGGAAAATTTGTTAACAGAGAAGCAAATCTAGGTAGTAGTAAACAGCCAGCACTGTAAGTCTATCCAGCAACATGAGATAATCTTTCATTCACATACTAACTTAAGCACTCCAACCAAGCATATCACATCTGGGACATTCAAGTCATACTTAATTTTGTTCAACACCTTCTTTTGACAACAGCTTTGTCACAGAGACTGAAAATACATATGTCATAAAAGCCAGTCATTTGCCACGACTGTCACTGATTCTCTCAAGATGAAAATAATAAAGCCGTAAGTGCAAGCAGCAGAGGCTGCTGCCTCACTGTGAGCTGCATAAATTATCAGCATTGAGATTACAATCCTATGGGCAGCCATAGATTGGATGCTGGAAAAAAAAATGCAAGAAAATTAACTGAACTAGGGTTTGCACATTAAAAATGTCGTAATCTGGTTTGAAGTCTTGAAAGTCAAAATCTGATGAAAGCAAATGAAAACTGCCTGCTATAAAAGAAAACTACTGCATGCTATAAAACTACTGCAAATTCGCTAAGAACCCGAAGAGAAAACCAACATGTCCCTAAAGCAGATGAGCACTATTTAACAAAAAAGGTGGATGGCAGATGACTAAAACAAAAAAACAACCAACAAAACCCACCACATTCTGGGCAGCATGGACAAAACATTTACCCCAAAATATCAAAAATATGCTATGCTAAACATGGAATTTATCACCTGAAATTTGACAGATTAATTGACAATGGTGTCAAAAAAATCTCATTTTTTCTGGGTAAGGCATTATTACAATCGAGCAGAAGTAGCAACAGCACTGCAGAATATGTTGGTGCTTCCCACGTTTAAGGGACAGAGTTGAAGGCTACCTCACGGATTCCACTGAGGGAGGCAACTCCATCAGCACCATTACTTGACCAAAACAAGCATCCAGAAGCTATTCACATTCAGCACCAAGTCAGCATTAACATTTACTGTTTGAATTATTACTGCAGGCTAATTCTTGAAAAACTGGTAGCAACATGAAACCTCAGATTTTTTTTTTTCCTGTTAAAATGAAAGGGTGGCAAGTTCAGATTCTTCCTCCTTCCTCCTAGAAAGTGAGGAGTAAGCCCCTAGCTCCTCTAGTTGGGCATCATCATATTGTCACACACCTTCACAACTCTGCCCCACATGCAGCAGCATGGCTACTGACACAGCTTAGCCTGTGCTCCTCTTAGACTGGTCAGTTTTCTTTGGAAAAAAAGGAAAAAAGAAAATACAAGAGAAAAAGGGCAGAGACACCTTGGTAAGTGAGCAGAGGTAATCAGGCAGGGGAACTATTTCACAGGGAGAACAAACCTTCTTCTTTCTGTCTGTAATAAAACAAAAGCTGAAAGGACAGCAGAAATAGGAGAACGTATTTCCCTGGTAAAAATCAGGAAGCAACAGTAGCACAACCCTCCACTGTAACCACAGTTTCTTTTACTCTCCCATCCACCACTGATAAAGGTCCAAGAAGCGGCTAAAAACCCCACCAGTGATAAACTAACATAAAAGTCCTTACTCAAGACTGAGAAGTAATACCCACTTATCAGTCTCAGCACCTTCTGACAAATGAAGATGACACCAGTTTGGAAAAAGGGGCTTCCACTAATGTATTGCTGACAGGCTTCACAGGTGAGGACAGATTTCTACCCACATCGTGTTCCAGTAAAATTTTAAGCTACAATACGGGCACAAATATATGTTTAAGAGAAATACATTTGTATTTTGGCATGTAAATACCTGAATTCAGAGTTATAAACCCCAGCTCAGCCATAAGACCACACAAGGCCACTGTCTCCAGTATGCCATCCTATAAAAATTACTAAAACCTCAGTGACAAAAGAAATTTCGTTTGCAAGATGCAATGCACATTTTTATCATGCCGGATAAAATATCTACAGTCTCAGCAGTGGTTAAATTGCTGCTATAAAGGAAACTGTCCACAGATAAATGGTTTCCCTATGAGAAGGTTTCAGTGCTACACCTCACCCCAGCTCAATAAATCAAATTAACTGCACCTTGTCCTCTGGCCAATGACATCATCGGCTTGACCACATCTTGTGAAGCGAGTGCAGAAACATATGCTATTTAAGGCATGAAATCATATTACTGCTTTTTGTCCAGCCAGCCTTGTGCTGCTAGTCTGTGAAACAGTCACCTGAACAGTCTCATTACTGCTTTTACATATTTTTTCCCTTCTAGTATTCAAGGCCTGTCTTCACCAAGGGTGAAGAAAAAAGGATAAATAACCCGAGTTATTATTTTTTTTAATCAAAATGCTTTTCATTAGCTGCGGCATAGTATTTTGGGACAGATTAAATTTAGCACCAAACTACAAAATACACCATCTGCATTTGTATGTTTACTCTCTTCCTAGTCAAGTTGCAAAGATGCATACATGCAAATCTGGCACTGTTACTTTGAACTACCCTGCTGTTAGGTCCTTTTTCCCCACGGGGTGAAAACAATGGTCACTAATGAAAACCTCCAGTTTCAGCTGAAACCCATCCCCACACAAATATTTCTTTCTTCTTTTTTTTTTTTTTTTTTTTTTTTT
>NDXB01003294.1:20165-40849 GCA_002631895.1 Agapornis roseicollis | reverse complement strand
GCGGATCCACCCAACCACACAGCTCGGTGCCATCACAAACTTGCTGAGGGCGCGCTCAATCCCGCTGCCCATGGCAGCCACAAAGATGTGTTTCTGATCCACACATAACACAGTGATCACACTTAGGACACACATTACAGTGAGGATGAGTACGATTCTGACACGAACCAGCTCCATGTTCCTCACAACAACGGCCGGGTACAGTCAGAACCCCGCCGGCAGCCATAGGGTTAAGCCGCCCCAACATGGCGGTGCCCCGGTGCACCTCGAAAGACTACATTTCCCATCAGCCCCCGCCAGCCACCCCATGTGACACAGGCGATCCAATGGAGAGCGGCGGAAGGCCGATATAGCCCGCCCTAAGGGCCCGCTGCCTCCTTTCCGCCGGGCGGCGCGGCTCAAGATGGCGGTGCAGATCTCCAAGAAGCGCAAGGTGAGGGCCGGGCCCCGGCTCGCCGCGGCTGCCGAGCGCCTCTATCCCGGCGGGGCCGTGTCGGGGGCGGCCGCGGGCATCGCCGCGGAGGGCGGCGGGGCGGGGATGGCGGCGGATGCGGGAGGATGGCGGCGGCTGCGGCGCGGAGGCCCGGCGGGGAACATGGCGGCGGAGGGAGGCCTTGCGCGGGTCCCGGTGTGAGGGGTTCGGCCCCACGGGGGGCTCTGGGGTTGTTGTGCACAGGGCAGGCAGGCGGGGAGCGGGGGAGCTTCCTCGGCTGTCCTCTTCCATAGTGGGAAGCGTGGGGAGTTAAGTGACCGCCGGCTACTGTGGGTCAGCGGAGTCGGGAGAGTGCGGGGCGCTGCCTGTTGAGGCCTTGGCGCTGTCAGGGGGGAAGTGCAAGGGCCCTGTGGGGCTGGTGAAGGGCTGGGAGCCCTTTTGGTTCCTTAAGGGTTATACGGAAGCAGAGCGCTCTTGCAGGACACGGCAGTGGGGTTGATGTCAGCTTTCAGCGCGAAGTGCGGCTGTAGAGAGGTGTGCACCAGGCAGGGGGTAGGCTCCTGCTACAGCCTGGTTTGGGTTGGAAGGGACCTTAAAGCTCCTCCAGCTCCAACCCCTGCCATGGCAGGGACCCCTTCCACTGGAGCANGTGCGGCTGTAGAGAGGTGTGCACCAGGCAGGGGGTAGGCTCCTGCTACAGCCTGGTTTGGGTTGGAAGGGACCTTAAAGCTCCTCCAGCTCCAACCCCTGCCATGGCAGGGACCCCTTCCACTGGAGCAGCTTGCTCCAAGCCCCTGTGTCCAACCTGGCCTTGAGCACTGCCAGGGATGGGGCAGCCACAGCTTCTCTGGGCCATCACCCTGGGCCAGTGCCTCAGCACCCTCCCAGGGAACAGCTTCTGCCTCCAAGCTCAGCTCAGTCTCCCCTGTTTCGGTTTAAACCCATTATTTCTTGTCCCGTCACTCCAGTCTCTGATGAGGAGTCCCTCTCCAGTATCCTTGCAGCCCTCTTTAGATATTGGAAGAAGCATCTTGTCTATGGGAATTCCAGGGAAAATCATAGAATAGTTTGATTTGGAAAGGACCTTAAGATCATCCAGTTCCACCCCCCTGCCATGGGCAGGGAAACCTCACTAAACCAGGGCACCCAAGGCTCTGGCCTTGAACACTGCCAGGGATGGAGCATTCACAGCCTCCCTGGGCAACCCATTCCAGTGCCTCAGCACCCTCAGTAAAGAACTCCTGTCCATGGAGGTGGAGGCATCAGGTCTGCAGGATGATTCCAGGGATGAATTGCTCCCAGCTCCAAATGGGAAGATCTTGTGTTCAGGCTGAGCACTTGAAAAGAGCTTGACTTGGTCCGTTTGGTTTTCAGTTTGTCGCTGACGGCATCTTCAAAGCTGAGCTGAATGAGTTTCTGACTCGTGAACTGGCTGAGGATGGGTACTCCGGAGTAGAAGTCAGGGTCACTCCAACCAGGACCGAGATTATCATACTTGCCACCAGGTAACTGAGATCCTGCTGTTGACACATGGGTCCCGTGCAAGGCTTTGTAGGGGATGTTGTTGCAGGCTGGAGCTTAAAGTGGGGACTCTTATGGGAAGCTACTTGGGAAGTAGATCCTGAAGTGGTCTCCAGTGCTACAGCAGTGTTGCAACCCCTGAACTTAGATGCTCAGTCTGGAAGCTCCTTGGGATGGTTACAAGCTCTCACTTGGAGACTTTTCTCAGGCATTCTGTCCTTCCTTTCCCAGAACTCAGAATGTCCTGGGAGAGAAGGGCCGCCGCATCCGGGAGCTGACAGCTGTCGTGCAGAAGAGGTTTGGATTCCCTGAAGGAAGCGTTGAGGTAAAACTCTCTCTGTTATAGCAGTGCAGTTGGGTTGTGCAGTTTGCCTTGTGCGTGGATGGTGTCAGCTGAAAGGGGGTTTGACTTAAAGATAACTTGGATCGTGCTTTACACGCTCTCACAAATGCTTTGGTGGTTGTGGTGCTTTGAGTGCTGTCACTTTGGTTGGGTGTCTCAGATTACCCAGCAAGGAATGCTGATAAAATGTTTTAAATTTACCTGGAAATACGTTCTAGAATGTTGTTGTCCCAGTATTGAGGTGAGACCTAGTCTAACAGCATAATGTTTGTGTGTTACCATCACCCTCACTGAATTCATAATGCTTTTGTCTTTATGAACAAACTTTGGGTGCAGAAGCATCTCTTGAGATTTGAGTATGATACTGCTGTAATCAAATAGACTTTAAAGTGACATGAGACCATTGACTGGTTTTCTAATGTCTGAAGTTTGGTGTCCTTACTAATACCTTCCTCTAAAATGGATTAGTGGCAGGGGGGAATGTGTTGTCTGGGGTGGTGCTCACATTTATTCCTGCTGGGTCAGCGTTGCTGGATCACATTGTCCAGTGAATGTTGTTGATTATTTCCAGCAACTGCTTAAATAGACTGAATGGCACAAACCCTCACGGGGCACATCATGATTTATCAGCTCTAGGAATATCATGTGCATGACTTTGAATGTTTGCTTCTTGTGTGGGCTCCTGGAGATGTTGGATTAAATACACCTCACTCTCAAAGCTTTCAAAAGTCAAACTGTTTCTTAAGTTGGGTTTTAAACCTTAAGCAGGCTTATGTAATTGTGGTGTAAAAACTGCCCTTGTCCTTGTCTGGATACCTGTGTCCCACGATCCCACATGTTTTGGAGCTGTTTGAAGCAGCAGCTCTTTGACACTGCACCATAGAGGTTTAGTCTCCTGACTTTCAGTGAAGTCTCGCTGGTGTGTCTCGGCTCTGCCAGGAGCAGGAGACTGGCACCAAAGGAGTTAGGGGTGTGTAGAGTCCAAGGATTAAGCTTCCACATGTAAATGTGGAAAACCTTAACTGGGTGTAGAGGATGGAGCCATAGAGTAGTATGAAGCTCCTGTGTTATAAGTGAAAAGTCTCCTGAAATACAGCCCTGTTTCTGAGTTGACTTCTCTTCCTTTGTAGCTCTATGCAGAGAAGGTGGCCACGAGAGGTCTGTGTGCAATCGCTCAGGCAGAGTCCCTGCGGTACAAGCTTCTGGGAGGCTTAGCAGTGCGTCGGTGAGTGGAGCAAGCTGGGTGTGATGGCACAGTGAGGAAGTGTGCATAAAGCTTGCTGTTACTTATTCATGAATAAATGGGTGGAGGAGTGAAACACAGTTTCAAGCCTTCTGGCTGAGTTATGGTTCAGGGGACACTTGGCCTTGCTTCTCAGATCCCTTCGGTGATGATAAGATGACGAGTCAGAATTGGGTGCCTCTTGATGTGGTATCTCTGCAGCGTCATGTTCTGTGATGCTGCATGTGATTCTTCAGCAGGAGCATCCTGTCATCATTGGTTGATTTAGAGGCATTTGTCTGAGAAGGGATGGGGAGCTACGCTCCTCACGTGGCTGTATTGGCTGCCTCAGCTGTGCAGGTTTCCTTGTGTCACTAAAAATGTGCTTGTCACTGTTCCACAGCCTTGCAAGGACCTGAAGTCAAAAGAGCTGTGTTTGACAGTACTAAAACAATGTGGAGAGCTTTGCTGCTTTGTGTAGCACGGGCAGAACTTTGGGTTCAGGCATGTGTGTTCAGCAGGCTTTCTACAAACAAAAGTAGAAGTGCGATTGCCTGTGCCTGAAACTGGGATAAAATAGCTCCATGGAGCTGGCGGAGTGGGAATAACAGTGGCTGTTGCTCTCTCCCTGCAGAGCCTGCTATGGAGTCCTCCGCTTCATCATGGAGAGCGGTGCCAAGGGCTGCGAGGTGGTTGTGTCTGGGAAGCTCCGAGGTCAGCGAGCCAAGTCCATGAAGTTTGTGGATGGTTTGATGATCCACAGTGGAGACCCAGTGAACTATTACGTTGACACAGCCGTGCGTCACGTCCTCCTCCGACAGGGTGAGTCCATGGGATGCAGATCCCTTTAGTAGCTGTGGTTCCTTGGGTTTGGCTTCAGAACCACAAGATCTCAACTGCTGGTAGGCCATGCCTGCAGGTTGGAGGCTTCCCTCTCACCTGTGGGGTGGTAGCTCACATGGTTTTGATGCACCACTGATCTGGCAGAGCAATTCAGTTGTGCTCATTGTTCAGACTCCAAAAACCTACTGTTTTCCTGGCCTTTTGTAGCTAAACTCTTGGTGTGGAGTTTGCACGTGACATCTGAAGTAGAACTGTATTTGCATTTGTGTTTGGGAATGGGAAATGGAGAAGTGGCCTTCAGCAGACAGATCTGGGTATTCATCCCTGTCGTGGTTTAAACCCAACCAACCACGCAGCTCGTTCACTCACTCAACCCCCCCTTCTTGCCCTCCCCTGCTTCCAGAGAGATGGGGGGGAGAATCAAAAGAATGCAACTTCCACAGGTTGAGATAAGAACAGTTCAGTAACTAAGGGATAACACAAATCACTGCTGCTACCACCAATAATAGTAATGATAGAGGAAAAGAATACAGCATCCATCAACCACAACAGATAACTCACGACACCCCACCAACCGAGTGCTGACCGACCAACTCCTCCAACCACCCCCAGAGAGCTAGGCCTTCCTGATCTCTCCCAGTTACCTCCTGGGCATGACGTGCTATGGTATGGAATACCTCTTTGGTCAGTTTGGTCCTGTCAGTACAGTCCTGTCCCTCCTTCCTCCCAGCTTCCCCTCCTCCCCAGCAGAGCATGAAGCTCACAAAGTCCTTGGTCAGGGCAAACATCGCTCAGCAACAACCAAAACCATCGGCCTTATCAGCCTTGTTCCCGGGTTAAGTCATAACACAGCTACTAAAGAGGAGCAAAACTGACTGCGACTGCTGAACCCAGGACACTTTTCTAGTGGTGGGGTTTGAAAGTTTCCAGTTGAGTGTGTGCCTTCAGCTCTGTCACATACTGTCACTTGTATCCTGTGGCCTCTGGGGTTAGTAGTAAAACAACTTCCATGAAACACAGGTTCACTGAACTTGAACTGTTGGCGGTTTGAGTTCTGGCTTTCTTGGCTCCTAGGGGTAGGCAGACAGAACATGGGAGTTACAAGATGCACAAAAAGGCCAAATGCAGACAGTTTTTCCGTATAGCTGAGCCCTGGCGAGTCTTCCCAGCTCAGCCAGCCAGGCCTGCTTACACTTGTCCTTCCACCTGGTAAAACACACAACTAATGCATCTTAGTTTGAGTTGAGCTGCTTCATTGGTGTAGGGGTAGTAGCCAAAGCTCTTCTCCACCTTCCCTTCAGTGATGATCCGATGACGAGTCAGAAGGGATGTCCTTGTGTCACTGCAGCCTGTTCAGTGCCATGTTCTGTGGCGTTGTGCCGAGCCTGCCTTGGCCAGGATGTCCTGTTCATTGAATGATTTTGAGGCATTTGTCTGAGAAGGGATGCAAAAACCCTCTGTGCAGCTTCCTAGGAAAGTGAGTTATCCCAGGAAGGACAGAATTTAACCCAGGGTAGGCATGACTTAGGGATAGGGCATGTTTCATCCTAGGCCCAGGCTGAAGTTAGCAGAGGCAGTGAACTGGATAAAGAGAAAACATGCTGATTTAAATTCAGAGTAATGGGATTTCTGAGCTTTGGCACATTCAAGGCCAGGTTGGAAAGGGCATGGGGCCACCTGGTCCAGTGGACGGTGTCCCTGCCTGTGGCAGGGGATTGGGACTAGATGATGTTAAGGTCCTTTCTGTCCCAAGCCATTCTATGATTGTGTTAATCATCTTGCATCTGAGTGTTGTCAAGGGATGGTTTTGGGTGCAGAAAGCGTGTTTTGTGGGGTTAGTCCCTGCTGAATGGGTGCTTGATATTTTGTATTGTCCTGTCACTCTTTACAGGAGTACTGGGAATCAAAGTAAAGATTATGTTGCCCTGGGACCCAAGTGGAAAGATTGGCCCCAAAAAGCCTCTTCCAGACCATGTCAGCATTGTGGAACCCAAAGAAGAGATCTTGCCCACCACCCCCATTTCAGAGCAGAAAGGTGGCAAACCAGAACAGCCAGCCATGCCTCAGCCGGTTCCCACTGCCTGAGGGGTAAGTGCCTCTCTCTGTGTGGTGGGAGGCAGGTCTGGGGAGGATCCATGTGGAAAGGGTGTCATGTCACCCAAAGAAAAGCAGTTAAGGGAAAAAGGTGCTGCCTTGAACCAGGTAGAGTGTTCAGTTGGACTTGGTTTAGACTATTGCCCTGGATGAAGAGGGCATGGTTTAAGGCAGGCTGCAAACCAGCTAAGCATACCCTTCAGTGAAGATGAGATGACGAGTCTGAAAGGGAATATCCTTGTGCAAGTGCCTTGTTCTCATGTTGTGTCCTGCAGCATGAATTTGGGGACCTTGGGTCACTGTTTGATTGACTTAGAGGCATTTGTCTGAGAAGGGTTCAGTGCCTTGGGTGTTTTCATGTTATACTGCTGCTACCAGTGTGCAGCTGACAGCACAGGGTATCTATCCCAAACTGGATCCCATGGGGGGTATACTTGGAAGCCAGTAATATTGAGCACAATGCTTAGGCTAGTTTTGTAAGTAAATAATGTCAAGCTTGAAGCCCTCTCTGAATGAGGAGCTTCTAAGATGGAAATAGATAGTTTGAAAATGTCTTTAGAGCTGCTCTGAGTTTGTTCCCAGTGAGCATGCACAGTTTGCTGGCTTTCTCTGAGAGCAGCAGGAAGGAGAGGGCCTAAGGCTGCTTCCAGATTCATCAGCTGCTATTGAAAGCAAGGCTGTGGTGGTTTCTGAATAAGGAGCTCTTCTTCATTTTAAACCCCTGATGAAGAGTCCCCCTCTTGTGTCCTTGTAGGGCCCCTCCAGTATCTGATGGGAGACTACAAGGATGCTGGAGAAGCGACTTCATCAGGCACTGTAGTGATAGGACAGGGGGTGATGGGTTCAAACTGAAACAGGGGAGATTTAGGGTGGAGATAAGGCAGGAGCTCTTCCCTGTGAGGGTGCTGAGGCGCTGGCCCAGGGTGATGGCCCAGAGAAGCTGTGGCTGCCCCATCCCTGGCAGTGCTCAAGGCCAGGTTGGACCCAGGGGCTTGGAGCAAGCTGCTCCAGTGGAAGGGGTCCCTGCCCGTGGCTGGGGCTGGAGGAGCTTTAAGGTCCTTTCTAACCCCTGTGATTCTATATGAAGCTGGCTCTGTGTGAATAGGCAGAGTTCAGGGAGTTTGCAGGGCTCCTGTGGGGAAAAGGGTATCATTGGCTAAAATGCAGGAAGTGAGAGATTGGAAATCATGGAACAACCATGGAATGAATCATGTTTGTTCAGTGTTCTGGGTAGGAGAACGGTTATAGGAAATAGCTTGCCACCATCTCACTCAGTATTCTGTTTTTTATTGTAGGGTTTGTAACATCTGCAACCAGAAGCTTGACTGTCCTGAAAACATCTCTTAATAAAATCACAAAAGACAGTGTTTGTGGAGGTCCTTTATTTGTTTTCCAAGACGTATTCCAGGAAAGCCTTGCTCCACCTTTGATATGGAAGGAATTCTGTTGTGTTTCTTCCAGGTTGTGTTATCCTTCTGGAGTGAACTTAGGAGATCCTGATCTAAAAGTGGGGACAAAATGCTGATGTCTGCTAGAGCTGGAGCAGCAATCTGGAATTCAGGGGGTCATCAATAACATGAACTAGAATAGTGCTGGTAGCTTTTCACTTCCAAACCAGTCCCTTACTCTGAGGTTTCCAGAAGAGGGAGCTTTTTTAGCAGTAGCCAAAGCAGTCACTGCAGTTTACACCTTTGTGGCTTCAACTGAAAGTGTAAACTGAGTGTTAGTGTATTCTGAATGCTTTTTGCACCTCTGTACATCCATTTCTTTCCCTTGGCACTGAAAGGATGTTCAGTGTGTGACTTTGCAGGCCTATAGACCACACAGGAACATTACAGCTGCTGTTAGCGTCAAGTAACCTTTGCTGGTAGAGATAGGGGAGTGAGACAAAGTCCTGAGTAGGTGTTTTTACACAGTTGTTGGGCAGAAGAAGGAAGTGTACACTCTCGAGTTTCAAACCTGTCCTAAGCTTTGAGATGGAAATAGATGGAAGCAGTTGGGGAAACACTTGCCTTCCTTTGAGGCTTGAGCAGACTGTCTGTTATTTCTCACTGTATTAATAACTGGCTTTAATAAGCTGTAGGATGACATCCTGAAGCTGATAATAGATGACAAGGCTACCTAAGCTGTTGAAATGTATAGTCTGTATACAGGGATGTGTTTCCACCTCTGTTCTGTTGCTGTATGTAGCTAGCTGCTCTGTCTGTTGTGGTGAAGCTAAAGCCTGTAGCTTAAAGCGGTGAGACTGAGCATTTGGTTAAGTTTCAGGCAGGGATTCTGGATCTGTCAGCTCCTTTCCCAGTGTGTTTCTCAAACTCCAGTGCAGTAATGGCAAGAGCCTGTTACACACACCCTTCGAGGTCACATTGTGTGCAAGATCAAGACTTTCTGTCCCCGTTTCAGGAACTCAGAACCTATTTGCTGCACTGAAAACTACAAGTCTGCAAACGGCGTTGCTTGGAAATGGCTGTGACAGCCAGATTGCCATTCTGGGGAGGCTTCTCTGCAGGCAGCTGGAATTGCCAAGTGGCAGTGTCAGGAAATGCTCTCTGGAGTGAGTGTGGGTATCTGAGCCTCAACCTGCCTGTTCCCAGCTTCTCTGGCGGGTCTCCTATCAACCAGTTGTGCTTCTTCAGGGTGTAAGAAAAGGGATTCTGGGTTTCCGTGCACATCTTTCCATGGAAAGCTTTTAGAAGAAGTCACTCCAAGTGTTAGGGTAAGGAATGGCAACAGCAAATCTTGACTTTTAAATAGGAACTTGGATTTGGAAAGCAGTTCCAAAAGGCAAGATGGCAGACCAGTTTTGTCACATTATAGGAGCAGGAAACGTGTGAAAGCTCGAAGCAATAGAAGAGGGCAAGGATTTGCATGTTTTGTCTCAATTCTAACACATCCCAATGTGTGAGATGATGATCAGCTAGGGGTTTCAACTGCAGTCCTCCAGTGAGGGCTGCCTCCTGGAGAGTATGAAACTCCAGCTTGGTCTCATGGTGCTGATCACTGGTAGCAGCAAGAAGTTGGTTGCTTGTGAGTAAGATCAAGAGATGTGCAAGTAGTGAGCTTAAGAGTTAGGATTGTACACTTCTCTTCTTGCTAGATGAGTCATGTGAGAAGTTGAGGACAACATGAAGGATTTATTGCTCTGGTGAGACTCCCCTCTGGAGTACTGTGTCCAGCTCTGGGGCAACAATACCAGAGGGAATGGAGCTGCTGGAGCAAGGGGAGAGGAGGCCATGGAGCTGCTGCGAGGGCTGGAGCAGCTCTGCTCTGGAGCCAGGCTGAGAGAACTGGGCTGGGGCAGCCCGGGGGAGAGAAGGCTCCTGAAGGGGAGAGCTGAGAGCAGCTCCAGGGCCTAAAGGGGCTGCAGGGAACCTGGAGAGGGGCTTGGGCCAAGGGCCTGTAGGGCCAGGCCAAGGGCAATGGCTTGAACCTGCCCAAAGAGGGGGGAGACTGAGCTGAGCTCGGAGGCAGAAGCTGTTCCCCGGGAGGGTGCTGAGGCGCTGGCCCAGGGTGATGGCCCAGAGAAGCTGTGGCTGCCCCATCCCTGGCAGTGCTCAAGGCCAGGTTGGACCCAGGGGCTTGGAGCGAGCTGCTCCAGTGGAAGGGGTCCCTGCCCGTGGCAGGGGTTGGAGCTGGAAGGGCTTTAAGGTCCCTTCCAACCCAAACCAGGCTGGGGTTCTAAGAAAAGCTGACCTAATATGATTCATTTCCCTTGATGGACACGTGCATTAGGTGTATTTTCTGTCCCGAATCACTAGATTCAGTCAAGTGAATTGGATTTAAGGATGGCAAAGAGCCTCTCCAAGCTTTTTTCAGGAATATTTTGTCTCCATCCAAGCCCTTCAAGTGACCGAGGCTGCCAGGGCTTCTTTGAAAAAGTTTTATTGCAAAATTAGACAACTGTCACCATGTGGTACAAGAAGAGACAACAAAAGCCATCAGACGCCTGCATCCACATGATGCACATTATTCCCAACATCCCACGGTGTGTTCCTGCCTTTCCCACCCCTTTACCCCCCACCCCAATCCTCCAGCGTGCGGGTTTCAGTGCGCTGCTCCTCACCAGGTAGCATCTACTGTCCACCCTGCGCTTCAGGCTTGCTGTGCATTTGGCTATATCCTTGTGGATTGCTTCCTACCTCCCAAAAAAGCACCTGGGACTATGAGCTGGGAAGGGGCATAAGGACAAGAATCTCCCATTCCGGCTGGTTTGGATAGGAATTAAGGCAGATAAGCTTGTGTAAGCTTGCAAACCTGGAGCATGCATGGCCAGGTCCAACCTGGGGCATGAGCCGCTGAGTATTTGCTTGTAGGAAGCACCTAATAAGAGAGTTGATGGTTTTAACTTAATAAATAAATGGGAATAGTCCTGTTTATGGTCTGACAAAGTGCAGCATTGGGCTTCTGTGTAGGAACCTGACATCAAGCACATTGGCAGGGAAACAAAAGGGAGAGAAAAGCAATGCAGTCGTGCTCCTTGCTGGGTTTTGAGTTAACTGGCACTTGGATTGTGATGGATTTCTCCCTATCATCTTGTCATGATTTGTTTGTGGTATCTCTCAGTGCACAGCAACTTCAATGCTCATGGGATTGTATCAGTTACTTCCTTAAGTATTAACCTGATATCCCTTAAGAAGATAGGAATAGCCTCCAAGTCTAGGCTGGAGTAGGCTGTGAAACATGCTCTTTATCAGACATAAATAAGAGGATAACTATAAATACATTTGGTTTTCAGCATGCTGTTACCCAGGCCAGCCTTCAGGGAGCTAAAGCATCAGGCAGAGGAGGAGCTTCAAAAAGGGGTCAGGTAATGGCAGCTCTAAAGCTTTGTATTAAAGAAGAAAGTGGAAGTGACCCTCCTCCAGTCCCTTGGCCTGCAACAGGAGCTGACAGCCACCAGCCCTGCGTGTAACTGGGACAGCCTTTGCAGTGGTAACTCTTTCCCAGCCTCATCCGCTGATGCAGAGGCACCAAGAGGAGTGAGTTCCTCTGTTTGCATGGTACAGGGTGTTCAATTCCAGATGCTGGCCCAAGAGCCCCCCTGGTGATCCCCAGAGGGGTGCAGCAGAGCCATTCCTGTCATGCAGAGTGCTGAAGGGACCTAGGCCTGCTCTTAGGGGTATCAGCAGACACCAAAGCCACTTACTTCTCTGTGAATTGTTGAGCAAAGCTGTGCTTGGCTTTGCAGTGAGTGTTCTAGCTGTGGAGCTGATAGCTTATTGCAGCTGGAGTCATCCAGAGCAGGGTTAAGCAGGACAAAAAAGGCACAACTCCATGCAGTCTCCATTCTTACATGCTGTTGTGGTCCTGCACAGCCCCCAGGGCCACAGAAGAGGCTGGACCTTAGAATTGCCCCTTTGTGCTCTGTTATATACCACTGAGGATAGAAGAGAAGCAAGGAACAACTGCAGAGCAACTGGAGCAGTTCTGGTGTGGTGCCACATAGCAAAGGAGGACAAGAGCAAGCAGCAGAGCTCAATGTGCAGAAGCATTTGAGATGGAAGCGTGCAGGGCTTGTGCCTTTGAAGAGATGGTGGTAGCAGCAAGGTACTTAGCAGGAGGCTTAACTAATGCAAGGAGGAGGTAGGCATCAGCCTGAACATCGCAGCTGGGATGGTGCATGCCAGTTCCCTTCCACTCTTGGTGACCCTCTTGTGCCAGGCTCCTCTCTGGAGGTGGGTTTGTGCAATAGGTATTTTGGGGTGAGGTAAAGTGTATGCTGGTTTCTCATCACAATGCACCCTGGTCTGAATAGCACCCATAGTTCGAGAAGGATACAAAATAGTGTTTCCCCTTTTTTGAAATCCCCCCCCTAAAAAACACACAAACCAAAGCTCTTGGGGATAAAACCAACGCAACCCAACTACAACTCATCACGCATCTTGTCTCCTTTGGGCCTCACGAGTCTGCCAATGAAGAGGATGGAGTTGGTTTTACTGTCCTTGATCATGAAGATGAAGGGGTGGTCAGCATAGAAGAGCTTGGGGTTCCTCATCTCCTCTCGGCCATAGATGTCAGCATCGTAGGGGTTCCCTTCCGTGTCCCATTCCAGAGCAGCAGCATGGAAGACATTGGACAGGTAAAGGTCTTTCTTGCCAGAGATCTTTGACAGGTCAGCCTTGGTTTTGTCAATGGCTTCTGTCAGACCCAGATCAGCCAAGTGTTTCTAGGAGGAGAAAAGAGGTCAGAGATGATACAGTGCAATCCCTTCCAGCCACGGTTACACCAGCCCCTGGATGGCAGGCATACAGAACCCATCATCCCACTGTCTTCTCTTCCCAACCCAAATTGCTCTAAGTCCCAACTATTTAAGGACCTCCTTTACCTGAAGGTCGTGGCTGACTTCCAGGACTACTTTAGGCAGCGAGATGGCCACTGATCTCTTCTTCATCTTGCCAGCCCAGGTCTTCAGCTGCTCCCTGTTCAGCAGCTTCTCCACCCTCTCCAGAGGCTCCACATGGTTTGGCATGATGAAGATCATGCTGGAGAGCTTGTGAGCAAGTGGCATCTCCACCACCTGGAGCTTCTCTGTCTCATCATCATAGTAATTGTAGAGACCTTGAAATCAGAAGTAGGAAATGGTGAGATGTGGAGCAGCAGCAAAGCAAAGCTCTTGGTGTGAATTCACCCTGGACCAGTAGGGAAGTGAGTGTGACCACTGCTTTGGGAACCAGTCCAGTGTTATTCCAGCTGGCAACAACTCCAGACTGCATCTCCTTTGTGTGCTGAGCTGGGATTTACTCCTAACAGCCAAGCACCCAACAGTAAACATGCGATATCTCTGCCCACAGAGACACTGAGTCAGCAGCACAAGCACACCCAGCTTTGCCCTCTCACACTTAACTACCCGTGAGGAAAACAACACTGGAAGCAGTTGGTGGAAACCCAAGTAACGGAGCAGAAAGCTTAACTCCTGTTGGTCCTGACACAGGGATGGAGGTTTGCAACTCACCTGTGCGGTGCATCATAGGGACCCCGACGGTGTAGGAACGGGACACCATGAAGCCGCGGTTGTCCACCATCTTATGATGGAACTTCTCATCCCAGTGAGCTACAGGAGGGAGAAATTCAGTGTGTAAGAACAGGGAATGGGTGGCAGTTGCTAACTAGTTCCTACCTAGTTGCTCTGAAAGAGAACATGCCTCCAGTGGACACAGGACTTGGGCTGCTCTCTATTGCCTTAGGTTCTGGGTCACTTGGATCAAGAGTAGGAGGCAGAACTTACGCTTGAAGAACATGGCATTGACGATGAGGGCTCCATCAGTTTTCTCCACATCCTTTGTGACCTCTGGGAGTTTCCCATCCGTGGTCTGGGCTGCCCATTCGTTAATGGATTTCAGGGCACTCCTCTTGTCTCGGAAGTTGATCTTGGAGTGCTCGTAGTTGTAGTGTTTCTTGCTGTTCTTCACAAAGTCATCGGCAAAGTTGATGGAGGCCGGGCCATACAAGCGGTTCCCGATCTTCCAGGTGACATTCCGGGCTGTGCTGTTGCTCACCTCATTCAGGAGCTCGGATAACCCACTGTGGACATAGTCATCGTTCAGCTTGTCTGCACTGAGCACCGCCTTGGCTTGGGATGCAGTTGTGGCTTTGCCCCCGAGGGACACGAGGCCAAGGGAAGAGGCCACGACCACGGGGGACAGGAGGATGTTCTCCATGTCCTTGTCCTTCGCCATGGCATGGTAGAGGTTGAAGGCCAGCGTTGTGCTGCGGTCAGCCAGTGTTGTTGCCTTGTCGCTCAGCTTCCTGTCCTCCGAGGGCACGGCGGCAGCGAGGCCGCAGGCAGCAAGGACCAGGATCATCCACATGGCTTCAGCGGCACCTGATGCCTCTGAGGACCTGGTGGCCAAGAAGAGGTCGTTGTCAACACGGTTCAAACCCTTCCTGAGCATTCAGAGGCTCTTCCAGTGCAACCCACAGTGATGGCCAGAGCATCTGCGTCAACACTTCACTTGGGGTGCAACCATCCCAAGTCCGCACTGGGCTTTCCCCATAGCAACAGTTAACCTGAAAGAGTGCAGGCTGTGCTCTGGCATGCACAGCCCATGCATTTTGAATGAAATGCTTCATTTTTAAGCTATTTGACTCTATTGCTATATGATCATGGGCAGGAAAGGATTTAAAGAGGGGCGAGGGAATGGAAGGAACAGGTCTGATATGGTCTTGGTAGGCCAAGGGCAATGGCTTGAACCTACCCAAAGAGGGGAGACTGAGCTGAACTCTGAGGCAGAAGCTGTTCCCCATGAGGGTGCTGAGGCGCTGGCCCAGGGTGATGGCCCAGAGAAGCTGTGGCTGCCCCATCCCTGGCAGTGCTCAAGGCCAGGTTGGACACAGGGGCTTGGAGCTGCAGGAGCTTGAAGCTCCCTCCAACCCAAAGCACTTTGTGGTTGTCCCAGGAGTAGCAAATCAAACCTTTGTCCTGGTTAGGAGCTAGGATTGGGATGTTTCTGCTTCCCAGGGCCCCATAGCACAGTGCAGCCCATCAGTCCAGGGGCTGCTGTGGTCAGTTTACAGCAGGGCTTGTCCTCTTTGGGGACCTCAGCTTGGTATCCGAGTACTCAGCTTTCTAGGCACTAGATGGAGCACATGAGCTTCCACCAAGCTAAAGCAGAGGAGGGGGGCCTTGAGAAGCTCCAACACTGTATGGTCAGCTCTGTCCCACTGAAGTTTTGCCGGTACAGCTCTGCAGGGGAGGCACTGGGGCACCTGAATGGGGTGAACCCCTCCTTTCCCCCAGCAGAGCCCCATCTCAATACGTTCTGGCATGAGGTAGATGCATCCTACCACAACACACGTGCTCCACCCCTGTGAGGGCTCACAGCTACCAGCTTCAGAGAATCATGGAACGGTTTGGGTTGGAAGGGACCTCAAAGCTCCTCCAGCTCCAACCCCTGCCATAGAGCAGCTTGCTCCAAGCCCCTGTGTCCAACCTGGCCTTGAGCACTGCCAGGGATGGGGCAGCCACAGCTTCCTTGGGAGCAAGTTCTAGTGCCTTAAATCCAATCTAACTCCCCCTGTTCCAGTCTGAACCCATCACCCCTTGTCCTGTCACTGCAGTCCCTAATGAAGAGTCCCTCCCCAGCATCCCTATAGGCCCCCTTCACACACTGGAAGCTGCTCTCAGGTCTCCACGCAGCTTCTCTTCCCCAGCCTCAACAGCCCCAATGTTCTCAGCCTGGCTCCATAGAGGAGCTGCTCCAGCCCCTGCTCATCCTCACGGCCTCCTCTGCACTTGCTCCAATGGGATCTTCGATGGTCTCCAGAGTGACCAGTCCTAAATGCCATGTCTGAACGCTCTCTGGAGCTCACACCGCTTACCTCCAAGGCTATAACTTGTCCCCAGCCCTTCCCTCCCTCCTGCCTTCACACTGCTCACAGCAAACCTTCCCCACAGCAGCTCCTAAGGGCTTCAATTCCTCCTCCTTTCCCTAAGCGAGCCCTTGGGTGACCTTCTCCTCCCAGTGACTGCCTCCTACCCAAGGCTATGGTGAACCTGCAACTCCTTGCTCCTCTCCTCCCACCCTGCTCCAAGCAGCTTTTTGCATGCAGGGACAAGAACGGGGCTGTCACGGGGCAGGTTCAGGGTTAAAGGGAAGAGAGGAAGCGAAGGGCCCGCTGGGATTACATATGGAAGGAACCACGCAGGCAGCCCGAAGGGAAGCGAGTGCGCAGTTGCAGCAGGGACCCTTTGCCAGAGCAGGGATTATGTATCCTCAGAGATTCATATCCTGAGCTCCTTTTAGGAGCAAGCCTTCTGTTGAAGGGAAGAGCCATCCCGGCTACCGAAGAGCAGGGATGCGTGCAACAGGCTCAGAGCTGCACTTTTAAGGTGCACAATAAGCTCGTAAAGGCTTTCCTTGGGTCCTTTTTCTTTCTAAGGATACCTTGGAACTGTTCCCTAGTGAAGCCGACGTTTGCCTTTTTCATTCTCAAAGCAAACAGAGACGTGGAATAGTTCCCATAAGGAATGGGCGGCCCACGTCGCTTCTATCCTCGGTTTAGGAAGGGTTCATTACTTCGGAGACCAGCCAGAAATGGGTGATGCAGTCCAGTGGCATCGAGAAATGCTGCCCATCCTTGCCTTATAGATGGGATTAGCAGTGGATCCATTACCCAGGCTGGAAATAAGAGGGAATGGGGGAAGGAATGCGCAGCCGGTAACATCCTCTCGAATGCGTGCAGCCCAGCCAGCCCATGGATGGGACGCCCTGTGCCAACGTGGCATTCCATAGACCTCCTTGGGATGTCAGGGATTTGCTCTGCGGGTGGGATTTGGAGGTGGCACCGCCCGTGACAGCCACCCAGAGGCACAAACCCCTGCGAGGGCTGCGTTTCACCCGTGACCAGGATGGAGGAATGCATGCAAGAGAGCTAAAGGCCGTTCCCATCTCAGTAAAGGGATGTGACGCTTTAAGGCAAGCAAAGGCCAGCACTGGGCTTGCAGGGAGGCTGCAGTGAGCTCTCCTCATGCGCTGGGCTGGTGCCCAGGGTCCCGGAGGCTCCCAGGCTGAGCTGTAACTGGAGCCGGAGCCGTCCTCCAACCAGGAATGCTCTGAGACCCCTTGGGCCAAGTTAGCGCTTCCTTCATCTCCTGCTTCACCTTCCAAAAGCTTCTGCAAGGTGCAACTCCTGCAACCCTCTCTAACCACGTAAAGATGGTGATGGGAGGGGGGAGGAAGGGGATCTTTTAATGCCTTCTCACCAAAGGCACGCAGTCTGTGGGGCAGCCTGGCCCTTACCCCTACTCCAATACAACCGATCCCCTCTGCACCCCTATGCAATCACACCCCAAACACACACAGCGTTCCTGCCCTATGGGAGCAAGCAGCACCCCATAGGGAGCCCAGCCCGCTGCAATCACTGCTTGGCTACATCCCTGCTTGGCATCAATCCTACCCCCCGGGTACCCCTTCATCTTACCTGGGGGTTGGGGCGCTGCCCTGCGCGGCTCCCTGTGCACCTCGCGGTCCCGCGGACGGGGGTATATAAGGGGTCGGGAAGAAACTTCTGGAAAGTTGGGAAAAGCCTCTTCTAAAGCGCTCCGGGAGGAAGGGGAGGATCAGATGGAGGACCTAGGCTAGGAGCCAATGGCGGGGAGCCGCGGCGAGGAGGGGGGGCTGTGGGACGCGCGGTCCTGCCGCCCGCCCGCCCGGCCGGGAGGAGCTGAACGGGAACGGGAACGGGAGCAGCGTTCCCGAGAGAAAGCCGTGTTTGTGCGTGGATTCGGGGCTGTGGTCCCGGTTAACAGCATCTTATTGCATCCGAGGGCTGGAGCAGCTCTGCTCTGGAGCCAGGCTGAGAGAGCTGGGCTGGGGCAGCCTGAGGGAGAGAAGAGAAGGCTCCTGAAGGGGAGAGCTGAGAGCAGCTCCAGGGCCTAAAGGGGCTGCGGGGAAGCTGGAGAGGGGCTTGGGCCAAGGGCCTGTAGGGCCAGGCCAAGGGCAATGGCTTGAACCTGCCCAAAGAGGGGAGACTGAGCTGAGCTCTAAGGCAGAAGCTGGTCCCTGTGTACATGCCTTCAAGGCCAGGTTGGACCCAGGGGCTTGGAGCAAGCTGCTCCAGTGGAAGGGGTCCCTTCCACTTCCAGGTTGGAGCTGGAGGAGCTTTAAGTCTCTTTCAACCCAAACCAACCTGGGGCTCTATGATTCTGTGACATCACCTTGATCCCAGCACAGGAGGGGGTGAGCTATGCCAGAGCAATCACAGGCTGCAGNAAGCTGGTCCCTGTGTAAGTGCCTTCAAGGCCAGGTTGGACACAGGGGCTTGGAGCAAGCTGCTGCAGTGGAAGGGGTCCCTTCCACTTCCAGGTTGGAGCTGGAGGAGCTTTAAGTCTCTTCCAACCCAAACCAACCTGGGGCTCTATGATTCTGTGACATCCCCTTGATCCCAGCACCTGAAGCTGCCCGGTTGTTGGCACAGGAGGGGGTGAGCTATGCCAGAGCAATCACAGGCAGCAAATGTTTAACATCTCCACCTGATTCAAACCACATCTTCCCATCTCTCAGATGCTCCCCGATTTGGTGATACCCAAGAGGACCTGCAGTCATAGAATCAGAATGGTTTGGGTTGGAAGGGACCTTCAGAGCTCTTCTAGTCCAAGCCCCTGCAATGAGCAGGGACATCTTCACCTACCTCAGGTTGCCCAGATGCTTTGCTCTGATCTGATATCCAAGTTACCAGCAGCTGGCGACCTTCCTCATATTCCTGTCTCCCCAGAGGCTGATCCATCCATCTCTCCATGTGCATTAACACCCACTTCTCCTTTTCCCCGTCAGCTGTGCTGATGGGTCCATGAACATCTTCCCCACCTCATCTTCCATAGTTCCACATTTCCCCCTGTACTTTAGTCAGGAGATGAGCAGGTCACTTATGCTCTGCTCTTCACTGTATCATAACACAGTGGCACAGTCTGGCAAATGAGGCAGTTTAGAAAGGCATTAGGGCAGCAAATCCAGCCCACAGTGATGCTGAAGGAGTTAAATGCTCATGCTGCCCAGTGGCAGACTGCCTGGCTGAGAACTTACAGCAAAGTATGTGCCATAGAGAGTTTCTGTGCTGAGTCACAAGTCCTGAGCACCACTCACTTCCAACCCAGGCACATTTTAAGCCAGCATGGGATATTTTTAATGGCAGCCTGGGATACAGACATAGTCTAGATACTGCCCATTAGATAAGCACCATCCTCATCGATGGTTACCTTAGCAGGATGCTGCAGCATTGTGTTTAACTGATGTCTGTGTCTTCCCTTGCTTATAACCACCATGTAATCTCAGTCCCCCCTCCTCATCCTTTGGCTCTCCAAGTTTCTCCACTTCCCTTGGAAGACAGGTACCAGCAGGTTACTACCTCTTGTTGCTATATAGAAACCAGCATCTGATTGTGTCCTCCAGCTTGGGATGTTCTGTCCTTAAACCTGGGTTCTTGTCTTACAAGCACCTTGCATTGGGATCATTTCTCCACTCTCCATCCTCCCCCACAACTCCAGTGCATGGATTCTAGAAGATGGCATCAAAAAGGGCCATTTTCCTCCTAACCCATTCAGATGATGCCAGGTGAGTAGGGAACTCCAACGAGGAGAGGTCTTTAACCAGAGTCTTCCACCAGCTGCAGGAATCCAGCACCCAAACAGCAACGCAGAGTGTGTGTTTCTGTGTGTGTTCCTATGCTGGTTTCACTCACAGCACAGCCTGCACCACTGAGACCTTGATAACAGCGGTAGCAGATAACAGGAGGTTTGTGCTGCTCACCGGGTGTTTCATTGGGGCTGGGAGAAAGATTATCCCATCCAGCCATTCCCAACAGCCCCGCATCCAGCTCTGGGGCAGGAACACAGGAGGGATGTGGAGCTGTTGGAGCGAGTCCAGAGGAGGCCATGGAGCTGCTGCGAGGGCTCCTGAAGGGGAGACCTGAGAGCAGCTCCAGTGCTTAAAGGGGCTGCAGGAAAGCTGGAGAGGGGCTTGGGACAAGGGTCTGTAGGGCCGGGACAAGGGGAATGTTTCCAGCTGGCATCTTCCCTGGGCATTCTGCACTCAGACAGGCACCTTAGGCCACAGTCTTTAACGATAATGTGCCTCATGGCCTCAGAACCCTGATGTTCAGGGGTTTGCTTCCATCTGGGAGCGATTCAGTGTGAAGGAGAGGTTCGAGCGCCGTGTTTTGTGTATATTTGCAGCAGTTTTCTATCTCTGTATTTACATCAATGATCAGAACATGGCCTCAGGGCTTTAGCAGCACGTTTGGTGCCTTGTTACTACATTGCCACAGTATGAAAGTGAATGTGCTGATGGCGAGCAAGCAATACCCGGTGACATCTCACTGGTGTGCACGGCAGCATGGACCAGAGCTGAGGAATGAGAAAAGCTCCTTTAAATTCCAGCATCAGCTGGTTTGCATTGCCAAGCCCTGCCTTGCTCCACCTTCAAACCCTTCCCTGTAACTACTTCCCATGTAAGATCCCTTTCTCTTCCTAGTGAATAACATAAACTCTTGAGCTTTTACTCTTCGTGTCTTTCGATGCCTTCCCAGCACCAAACCCCTTTGGCACAGGGCTCTGTGCTTCACTCCTTTAAATGGCTCCATCCCAAACCCAGGAATTTGGAGTTGGATTAAAATAGTTCTTTGTGATTAAGCATGAAGATACTGCAGCTTCTGGCCTGATTTTTGAGTGTTTATTCCAATTCCTTCCTTTCTATCGCCGAAAACCCCACACTACGAATTCACCCCCCCCCCCC
>NDXB01003294.1:4610-19389 GCA_002631895.1 Agapornis roseicollis | reverse complement strand
GGTGGGGTTTTAAGTAATTTTGGTTAAATCCCCCCCCCCCCCCAAACGTTGTTGGATGGGGCTTGGAGCAAGCTGCTCTAGTGAAAGGTGTCCCTACCCATGGCAGGGCATTGGAACTGGATGCGCTTTAAGCTCCCTTCCAACCCAAACCATTCCATGATTCTATGATCCGCTATCCCTGGACAAACCAGGCTGGGATTTGCAGCCTCATCCCAGTGCTTGGACCGGGTGTGTGGGAGCTGCTGGGGTGGAGGACAATGAGATCTGACTGGTACTGGGTGTCCTACCCCCAGCTCCGCGCCCAGCTGTGAAACATCTGGACGTGCTGTTGTGGTTGGTTGGCTTCTCTTATTTAAAGCATAGAGGGTTACTAATTCACTTGATTATATATTAAAGGAGCGATTTACTTCTACAGAGGCAAAGCCTGCAGTCTTAACAGGCTCTTTGGACAGAACTCCTTAAACACAAACTCCAGCAGCATTCCACATTCACCCTTAACTGTAGGCCTTGTCTCCATAGAATCCCAGCCTGGTTTGGGTTGAAGGGACCTTAAAGCTCCTCCAGCTCCAATCCCTGCCACGGGCAGGGACCCCTTCCACTGGAGCAGCTTGCTCAGTGGCACTGGGTCATCTCTTATACTGCCAGGAAACAGCGCTGGTGCAGGACTTCTGCTTCCCAGGATCAAGCATGGTCTGTGGTAGCAATGGAGGCAATTTGTGGAGCAGAGACTCATAGAATAGAATCATAGAATAGTTCAGTTTGGAAAGGACCTTAAGATCATCCAGTTCCGACCCCCCTGCCATAAGCAGGGACACCTCACATTAAACCATGTCAGAGAAACTCAATCCCTTCTTGTACCTCTCAGCTTTAATGGGGCAGGGGAACTAAAGCTGCTCACCAGATCCCACACTTAGGAGCATGAAGCTCTCAGGAGCTCCCTTTGAACCAGATCCCTGGTTTAAAGGACTTTAAATCAGAGACCTGCCTTGTGCAGTTGCATCCCCAGGAGGCAGATGGGATCCAATCTAGAAGGCAAATTAGACTAATTAGTTCCAGAAGGAGACACTAATGGGGAGGGACTCGTTATCAGGGCCTGCAGGGATAGGACAAGGGCTGATGGGGTCAGACTGAAACAGGGGAGGTTTAGATTGGAGCTAAGGCAGAAGCTCTTTCTTGGGAGGGTGCTGAGGCGCTGGCCCAGGGTGCCCAGAGAAGCTGTGGCTGCCCCATCCCTGGCAGTGCTCAAGGCCAGGTTGAACACAGGGGCTTGGAGCAAGCTGCTCCAGTGGAAGGGGTCCCTGCCATGGCAGGGGTTGGAGCTGGAGGAGCTTTAAGGTCCCTTCCAACACAAACCTTTCCATCCCATGATTCTATGATCTTCTTCTTACCTAATGAGCAGGAATGGACAGTGAAGGTGAACCCAGCTGGAGGGACCAGCCTGAGATCACCTCCCAAAGCCATGTGAAGAGCCACAGGAACCAGCCAGCATCATGACTGCAGTTGCAGGTGAGTTCCCAATAGCAGTCAAACACCATGGCCTCACCTGTAGGCAAATCTGTTGTGTTGGATGAGAGGTTCTCCATGCAAAGCCAGTCAGATCTCACCTGGTTCTCTGGGTTCCCACATGCAAAGGCTTTGGGGTGGATTCTGCTTCTCTGCTCAGCTTGAGGGCAAGTTCAGGGTTGATGCTTTTGTCTTCCCTTTGCAGCGTCCTCCTTTGGCTCTTGTTCAGCTCAGGGCCTCACAGGGTGATGATGTCTTTGCAGGCAGTGATTCAGGCAGAATCACAGCCCTTTTTCCCCCCATCTGGCTTGCAGCCGTGTCCGTGTCCCAGTGTGGCTGGAGCAGGAAAGGACCAGCTTTGAATAGGCAGCACACAAAGGATGGCAATGAAGCTGAAAGGCTGAATGTCCCGTGGATCCATGCCCTGGCCTGTTTGGGCTGCAGCAGCAGTGAGCCAAACTCCTCTCTGCTGTTCCTGGAGCTGGGGATGCTGGTCTATGGCTTTCTGGGAGGTCACAGCATGGGTTTATGTATCCTAAGGGTGCAAATCCAGCCTATGGATGCCAAACCCCCTGCAAAGCACTTTGCTTCTTCAGCAGATGTGATGGAGGGGAGTAAGGAGCAGGGAACCACATTGTGATTGCTCTGGAAAGGGGGGAGTTCTCCACCTCTGGTACCCCATGGTATGCTTGTGATGCACCAACAAGGAAGCAAAGCTCAGTGAGGCCGCAGCTTCAGCTTTCCCACAAGGCCCAGAGCAGGGAGACTCCCTTGATCCCAGTTTGTAATCCCTGCTCAATGCTCCCAGGGAAAAGTTCAAAATCCACAGCTCTCCAGCCAACACGAGGCAGCAGGGGGGGGGAATTCCTCTGGTGCTTTCGGGTGGAAAGAATGGCATCTGCATGGCCTTGGGGGAGGTCCAGGATGGGTGATGGGAGGTGGGATTGCAACCCTAGCATCCCGTATCCCTACAGGAGCTGGGATATGGGGAGAAGAGAAGGGGTCCTTGTGGACAGGCAGGAGTTTGCCATCTGGTGCTCCCAGCATGAGAAGGGCATGGAGCTGTTGGAACAAGTGCAGAGGAGGCCACGAGGATGAGCAGGGGCTGGAGCAGCTCCTGGATGGAGCCAGGCTGAGAACATTGGGGCTGTTGAGGCTGGGGAAGAGAAGCTGCGTGGAGACCTCAGAGCAGCTTCAGTGTCTGAAGGGGGCCTATAGGGATGCTGGGGAGGGACTCTTCATTAGGGACTGCAGTGACAGGACAAGGGGTGATGGGTTCAGACTGAAACAGGGGAGATTTAGGTTGGATGTATTCCATGATCCATCAGGCAACAAGCCGGGAGCCCCCACGTAGCCACTGGGTCCCATGCTCTTTCTATACTGATACAGGAGCTCTGGTTTGGGGTGATGGTGAACCAAAAGGACTCATGACTACAAGGAACCCTTTCCAGGCTGGCTGGGTGAGCTGCATGCGACTCCCTCCCTGCCTCCCTTCTGCCTCACAGTGGCTGGGACCATCTGGAGCTATCCGAAAGTTAACTTAAAGGGAAAGGACTTTTCCAGCCACATCATCCCCAGGAACACCCAAGGTCACCTCAAGGGTAGGCTGCGAGAGCAGGGGGAGACCAGGGATGTGGGATGCTGTAGCTTCAGTTTCCCCGCTGTAAAGAGCTGAGGCAGGCAGCAAGGAATGTCCTGGTTGGAGTTTTTAACCCTTTATTACCAGATATGAGCAGAGAAAGCCCAGGAATGGGAGTTTGATGCGCTCAGAGTCATGCACGGAGGGGGAATCTCTGATGTCTCGTTAAAGCTGAGCTTCCATACTCTGCGATGTTAAAGCTCTTCCTGCCTGCCTGCGAAGCAGCATATGGGGACTTTAAAGGGTTGAGTTCTCTGCCTCTCCTTTGAATTGAGTTGAAGCTGCCAGAGAGCTGAGAGAAGGAACAGACCCGCATCCCCTCCCACAGAGCAGCGCCGGTTTGGCCTTCTTCTAAGGCAACGGGACGTAAAAGGAAACCATTGCTTGTGATGGAGCAGAAACGCCCCTAAAATGAGCTCCTTTCTTGGAGAGAGATCCTCCTCCAGCCAGTCTCCTGCTTCCAGTGCAGGGCAGAGCAGGGGCGGGCAGTGGGGTTGGTTCAGCATGTGCTTATGGACACGTATGTGCACGCGTGTGCAGTCACACTTGTACGCAGCCCACAGACCACACCGCTGCATGGCTCACCCCTCTTCCCGGTGTTCCTCAGTGCTGGAAATCATCCCAAAATGGGGGATGGGGATGGGATGAGGGAGCTGAACCCAGGACAGGGCTGGGGCTGGAGGGTTCTGCTGTGGTTTGGGCTTTGGATGTGTTGGATGCAGCAGTTGTAAGGCAGGAAAGGAGGAGGGGAGAGCTGAGTGTGAGCACAGACAGGAGGCAATGGGCACCGGTCCAGCGGGAGCAAATGGCATGTGCGTTTCTCATCACCCTCGTGCTGCGGATGCCGAAGCAAAGGGATGCTGAGGAAGGGGCTTGGCAGCCTCTTTGTCTTCCTGCTCTCCCAGAGGCAGCAGGAAAGCTGACCAGAGATGTACAATAGGAGAAGGGGCTTCATCCTTCCCAGTGGCCAGGGCTCTTGCTTGCTGATCCAACCACCTCCTTGTGCTGATCAGATGGGACCAAACCAGTTTTGTGCCTACATCCGGGTTGCTGTGCCTTTGGTTGGGGTGACACATGGGAGGCAAATGGTCAGGGCCCTTCACATAGGTCAAAATTGGGTCCAGGACCATAGCCCTCATGGCAGTTTAGGATGTATCCAGTCTGCAAGGCAAGGGGACTCATAGGACCATTGAATCCCAGGCTGAAGGGACCTCAAGGATCATTTGCTCCAACCTTTCCAGGCACAGCATGATCCAGACTGGATGCCCAGCACCCTGTGCAGCCCCATCTTAACAGTGTCCAACCCTAGGGAGTCACCACTTCCCTGAGGAGATCATTCCAATGGCTGCTTGTTCTCAGTGGGAGCGACTCCCCCCTTGTGTCCCTTTGCAATCTCCGCAGCAGTAACTTGTGCCCATCACCCCTTGGCTTTTCCCTTGTCAAAAGGGAGTCTCCATCTTCATAGGCACCCTTTAACTCCTGGCACATGGGGATAAGGTCTCCCTGGGCCTTCTTTTCAGGGGAGGATTGAGCACTGCTGGGGACAGGGAGGAGACTCTTGAGGGTTCCTTTCCTCCCTGTGTCCTACTCAAGTGGAAGCTCCCCAGTTGAACTTCACTTGGCTTTTCCAAGCTTTTTGGTCCTTTCTTAGCAACTTCAGTGCCACTTCCGATGTGTGATGGGTACATGGGATCACTTAAAGTGTTTCATACGTTCAACCATGTGTTGCTGCATGTTTCAGCTTCCTTCATCCCAGATGACCTGGTTCTGCATGCAGGACCCTTAGCAGAAAGGGGATGACTTTTATACATCCCCCTCCATCAAACCCCACTTACTGTGCTCAGCCTAAGCGCTCCTGCCAGTTTCAAACATGCCAGCAGGGAACTGCAGGATGTGTTTCCCAGCTCCTGCATGGATTTGCAGTGAAAACTTGGCAGGGAAGAGCTGGAAAGCGGGGTTTATGGAGAAGTCAAGGAGCCCACATGATGCAACCCTGATGCATTCTTGCAGAGCGACGCCTGCTAGTGTCGTCTTTACAAGGGCCAGAGCATCCAGACGTCAATGGGCTGCATCCCTCCATGCATTAAAGACTTTTCCAGGGTCAGATATCCAGCCTGCCGGAGCTCCAGGGTTTGGGCTGCCATGGCAGGAGGGCTGGAAAACTGGCTGAGCTTTAAGGTCCTTTCCAACCTATACCCTTCTGTGATTCTATTGCAGAGCACACTCATGTTCCAGGAGGAACTGTGTTCATTTCAGAAGCAAAAGCCACTCTTCGAGTTCCATTTTCCTTCTTTTATAACCCACAGGGAGGAAAGCTGTTAATCATCCTGGGGACTTCTCTCTATTTCCCATTTTGGAATTAGCCACAGGGATGATCCCTGTATTGCTGGAATGGAATTCAGTCTAGAAAGTGTTTTATTCCTGGCCTTCCCATATAGGTCTAGCAACTCACAGGAGTGTTTCATTATGGGCACAGTCAGGCATTCAGGAGATGTCTGTGGCTGCATTGCTGCAGTAAGAACAGCAAAGAAGGGTCCTGGAGCAGGGGAAGCTCCGTAGCTGTTCAATGGGAGATGGCCACGGCGATGCAGGGCTCAGCATCTGGGAGCTGAGTCACACGAGGCAAGATCTGACTCATCCCATCCACAGATGTCCAAGTGTTCATGATCTGAGGACGTTGTGGCTGCCCCATCCCTGGCAGTGCTCAAGGCCAGGTTGGACACAGGGGCTTGGAGCAAGCTGCTCCAGTGGAAGGGGTCCCTGCCCATGGCAGGGGTTGGAGCTGGAGGAGCTTTAAGGTCTCTTCCAACCCAAACCATTCCATGGATCTTAGCATTTGATGTAGTTGTGCAAGGCCGATTGTCCTGGTTTAAGACTTGGGGAAACTGAGGCACACAGAGAATAAGCCAGGGGCACAGCCAGAGCCGGGCATCCTGCACCACTGCTCTGTGCTGCTTTCCTTCTCCTGAATGATGCTGAGCACTTCCTAGGGGTTCACAGAGGCACCTTCTCACTCCCTGGACAGATAATCTGCCTGAAGGGCTGGTACCCAGGGCGTTGGGCTGCTGTTTCCCAGTTGTACTAAGCACCCCTATGATTACCCCAGCTCAAATCTCACCCAACAGAGATGGATCTCATGGCCAGGCAGGCTTTGTGGTCCTCACAACCCTCTATCCTTGACTCCTCTCCCAATTTCTGGCTATTCTGTTATAAACCCAAAGCAGGAACAGGCTCTTGCTTTGTGTCTTTGTAACCCCTTGCAGCACAGGACTATGATCAATGGTCCTTTGGCCATCCTTCTCCAATGGGGATGCACGTTTCGTTGTAACCAAGGCACTATCTGATTGCCACAGCGGGAGGAGATGCTCAAACTGCCTCTCTTTGCACCTCCAGCTATGGGGTTGCCCAATGCTCTCAGCCCAGCACACAGCATTAAACATCTCTTGTGCAGCACTCAGGATTTGGCAGGCTGGAGGAGGCATCGGTGCTGATGGATATGGGTTTGCACACAAGGTCTCTTGTTCAGCCTGGGGCAGAGGTGTTTGGGGTGGGAGATGGGGGTAGGAGGGATAGATGAATGAGGAGCGTTGTTCCGTTCCTTCAGGGAATGCTGGATCTTTACCAGCCATGCACAGCTTGGATTCAGTCCTTAAAACCATTTGCACTTCTGGACTCTGTTGGCTTTGACCACAAGACCTGTATCTCCTGTGTCTCTGGTTTGGTACCCAGGGGGATGCTGCGGTTCGAGAGACACGTGTGAATCAAAGCCTTTCCAATGCCCTTCTCCTGCATGCATCTGGCTCAGCCCCATCCAGTTGGGATTTATTTCCAGCTCCTTTGCTGCCTGAACATAGCAAAGAAGCAGCAAGGAATGAAAAGCAGCTCCTGAGCTTTGAATAGGTCAGGGCTATCGAGGGCTGAAGTTTACTTAAAGGGAAACACTCGCATCCTAAACTTCCAAGGTCACGGGTTGGATCTGGCCATACCCAGCTGTGGTTATTGTTGACTGGTTTCCAATGGCAAAGCCACACAAAAGCATGGATAAACGAATCTGCCCATTGTATAATATGTGAAGAAGCCAAATTTGCTGCCAGGTGGAGAGAGACGGCTGGGACATCTCCAGATCCCAAATCCCAGGTTCTGTTTGAGGCCGAAAGTGGTTCCTGCCCCAGCAGCCTCCTTTGGTGAGCTGTAACCTTCCCAACAGGCATTTCCTTCATGGTCCTCCTCTAGGAGAACTCATGGCACCTCTTCAGAGACCCAGCATCCATGTGGGAGAGCCCAGTGATGTAGGAATCTGTTCTCAATGGACACACTCACGGTGAGGGTTTGCAGAGCAAAATGCAGAGCATTTGGTGTCTCCTGTTCACTGTTATAGAATCACAGAATGGTTTGGGTTAGAAAGGACCTTAACACCATCCAGTTCCAACCCCCTGCCATGGGCAGGGACACCTCACACTAGAAACCAGTGTTCATGAACAGCCTCCAATGCCACATCTCCAGGGAAGAGCTTCTGCCTCAGAGCTCAGCTCAGTCTCCCCCCTCTTTGGGCAGGTTCAAGCCATTGCCCTTGGCCTGGCCCTACAGGCCCTTGGCCCAAGCCCCTCTCCAGGTTCCCTGCAGCCCCTTTAGGCCCTGGAGCTGCTCTCAGGTCTCCCCTTCAGGAGCCTTCTCTTCTCTCCCCCAGGCTGCCCCAGCCCAGCTCTCTCAGCCTGGCTCCAGAGCAGAGCTGCTCCAGCCCTCGCAGCAGCTCCATGGCCTCCTCTGGTCACAAGATCATGGCTCTTGGGATGGACCCAGCTTCATCTCTGGGGCTCTGAACCCATGTGGGGGCTGCTGGGGGCTCCTCACTGGTCTGGAGTGATGAGGTTGGCAGGTGCTGGATGGTGGCTATGGAGGGAGCGGTGTTCTCCTCCTACCTCTGCAAACCAGTGGGTCACTGCAGTGCAGTGTTGGTGGCCTCAGTGGCATCTGCAGGCCATCATCACCCTACACAATGCACGTGGCTTCCAAAACAAAGCATGAGATGTTTCCTATGTGCCCATGGTTTAGGCTGTGTGGAGACCTGAGAGCAGCTTCCAGTGTCTGAAGGGGGCGTATAGGGATGCTGGGGAGGGACTCTTCATTAGGGACTGCAGTGATAGGACAAGGGGTAACGGGTTCAGACTGAAACAGGGGGAGTTCAGGTTGGAGATAAGGAAGAAGCTCTTCATTGTGAGGGTGCTGAGGCACTGGAATGGGTTGCCCAGAGAAGCTGTGGCTGCCCCATCCCTGGCAGTGCTCAAGGCCAGGTTGGACACAGGGGCTTGGAGCAAGCTGCTCCAGTGGAAGGGGTCCCTGCCCGTGGCAGGGGTTGGAGCTGGATCAGCTCTAAGCTCCCTTCAACCCGACCCATTCCATGATTCTGTGGTTCTATGATCCCAGGATATGCTCTCCAGCAAGTCCTGTAGGGCCTCTTTACCTGTGTTTCCCCATCAGCGGGAGGACCCCAGTGCTCTTGCATGCTTTGGTGTCACCCCTGCATATGTGGACCCACATCACCACTGTCCTCAGGGCTCAGGCCAGTTAAAAGCCTCCCCCAGCCTTGACAGCCACCGGGCTTCCTCTTGGCCATCCCAGCCCCAATCCCACGCCCTGGATCCTGCTCTGGGAATACACTCCTGGCTGCGTGGGGCCGCAGCTGACAGCTTCCCATGCTTCAAGAAGTGCCATGAAGCCACAAGGACCAGCGCAATCCCTGTGCTGCTGTCCCCGAGCTCCCCTTGATCCCTGCTGGGGCTGGTGCCTACACTTGGGAGAGCAGTTTTCCTTAGGAGAACGCTCCAGGCTGTGAGTGTCATCATGGGAAAAGCTGCACCAAGGCGGAAATAGAGGGGGTTAAAAATAGCAGAGACAGAGGAGATGGGCTGGGTGAGACTCAGCAGCCAGCAGAGAGATGGGAACATAGAGACCGTAGAGAGCACTGCAGGATTGAGTTACACAGTGCTTTTCTTTGGGGGGGGGGGGACGGACTTTAAACACCAGCGCAGGGCTTTCCCCTGCACACACTCCCCCCCATGCCCTGCTGCCTCTATGCCGAGGGGTTCCCTATGGAGCAGTGCCCAGACACGGCTCGCACCCGACATCCCCATCCTGCTCCCCTCTCAGCGCATCCCTGCTCCACCCGCAGGACCCGCACTGCTGTGCCCCGGGGAGCCGCTGCCCTGCGCTGGGGGCTCGGCCCGGCCTCGCTCCGTGCCCCGTGTCCCGGTCTCGCTGCTCCCCCAAGTGCCCGGCTCCTGCACCGCGGCTCCGGCCTCCCCTTGCCCCAACCCGCACCGCTGCGGGACCAGGGCCAGGACCGGTACTGAGCGGGACAAGCCCCGCACTCGGGCAGCGCCGCAGAGCCCCTGCGTGCTCCCGGGATGCGGTGCCCGCAGAGCGCAGCGTGCGGAGCGCGGCAGGGAGAGGGGTCTCTGCTTCCACTCGCTGCGGGGATGATGCTGTGCCAGGTCAGTCCTGCCCGGGGCCAAGAGGAGAGCAGAGCAAAGAGCAGCCGGGCCCCGGCCGCAGGTGGGTTTGATCTTCCTGGTGCAGGAACTGGAGCTCAGGGGCGCATGGATGGGCACTGGTCCCTGCTTGGCCCTGGTATCACTCTGTAGAGGAGCTGCTACTGCTCTCGCCCATGGATTGTAGTGACAGGACAAGGGGTGATGGGTTCAGACTGAAACAGGGGAGGTTTAGATTGGAGATAAGGAAGAAATTCTTTGCTGTGAGGGTGCTGAGGCACTGGAATGGGTTGCCCAGGGAAGCTGTGAATCCTTCTGCAGAGGGGCTGATTGTTCTTATTGGGAAAAGCGTTCCTCTTGTGTCCATTTGGAACCTCACCAGGAGTCACTCGTGCCCATCACCCCCCGGCTTTCCCATGGGACTCCTTGTCAAAAGGGAAGCTCCATCTTCTTTGTAACCACTGTTACATGGGCACATGGGATAAGGTCTCCTCTGCAGGAGCCTTCTCTTCTCCAGGCTGCCCCAGTCCAGCTCTCCCAGCCTGGCTCCAGAGCAGAGCTGCTCCAGCCCTCACAACACCAAAACCATCCATGGGTCTCCATGAATGAAGCTTACTTCTGCCCAGCACCTAGCACAGATGTCAGTGATGCCCTGGGGCTCTGCATTCGTCTTCTTCCCTGATTCACCCTGGTAAGGAAGACACCGAGACCCTGCAAAGTATCATCTCAAATGGGATTTATTCGAGTTACCATTAGAAGCAATGACAGTGCAGATCATCCCATGCCCCTGGAGATGCTGAGGACCCTGAACTGCGCAGCATGAATGGCTGTAACACCAGCATGCAGCGCTCCGGGAGATCCTAGATCCCTTTCCAGGTCAGTGCTGCTGTTCTGCGAGAGGGCAGAGAGAGGGAGTCCTTCTCCTTCTCTCCGAAGCAACTGCAGGATCCTTTCCTCTTGAGGCGGGTTCCTAAGACTCCTGAAATCCCAAGTTCCATGATTGCTCTCTGAACCCTTCTTCTTCTTCTTCCCAGGCAAGGAGGGGAGGAGGGAGGGGACAACAGGGATCTGCAGGAGAACCTTGCAGGAAGAGTGTGAAGCAGGAGGGACCAGGAGCAGCTCTCAGATCATAGAATGGGCACGGAATGGTTTGGGTTGAAAGGGACCTTAAAGCTCCTCCAGCTCCAACCCCTGCCATGGCAGGGACCCCTTCCACTGGAGCAGCTTGCTCCAAGCCCCTGGGTCCAACCTGGCCTTGAAGAGAAACATATTTCCTTCATCCTTGACCACTATCAAAACCCCAGGGGCTTTGTGCTGGGTCCCTGATGATGCCCCCATGGCAAAGGGTGATGCATTAGGGTGAAACAGCAGGAGCTGCCCAGGAGCCAAAGCACAATCACATAATCATAGAATCATAGAACAGTTTGGGTTGGAAAGGACCTTCAGATCATCCAGTTCCAACCCCTTGCCATGGGCAGGGACACCTCACACTAAACCAGGGCACCCAAGGCTCCCTCCAACCTGGCCTTGAACACTGCCAGGGATGGGGCAGCCACAGCTTCTCTGGGCCATCACCCTGGGCCAGCGCCTCAGCACCCTCACAGGGAAGAATTTCTTCCTTAGATCCAATCTAAACCTCCCCTGTTTCAGTCTGAACCCATCACCCCTTGCCTGGTCACTACAATCCATGGGCGAGAGCAGTAGCAGCCCCTCTACAGAGCAGTACCAGGGCCAAGCAGGGACCAGTGCCCATCCATGAGCCCCTGAGCTCCAGTTCCTGCACCAGGAAGATCAAATCCAGATGTGGCCAGGCCCTGGCTGCTCTTTGCTCTGCTCTTGTCTTTGCCCCGGGCAGGACTGACCTGGCACAGCATCATTCCCACAGCGAGTGCTCCACAGAACAGGGATGTTGGGTGGGAGCTGTGTTCTGTAGGGAGCCCCTCGGGATAGAGGCAGCAATGCCATGGGCATGGGGGAGTCTCTGCAGGGGAAAGCTCTGCCCAGGGCTGGTGTTTGAATCCCCATATAGGAACAGGAAGTAAATCAATCCTGCAGTACATTAGCTTGGTCTCTGTGTTCCCATCTCCCTGTTGGCTGCTGAGTCTCATCCAGCCCATCCCGTGCTATTTTTAAATCCCTTGGTTTTCTCTCTTCCCACCTTTTAACCCTTTTCCATAACCTTTTTGGGTATAAAAATCATGGTCTGAGCATCTTCTGTGTGGCACGATGTGCTTCAGAACTGATGGATGTATTGAGAAGAGGGGTGTGCAGTCCTCTTTTGCTGTAGCTCTTAGTCACCATGCCATGAAGTGCCAGACCTCCTGCTGCTGAGGCATATCCATGTGGCCTTGAGGGGTGTGCCAGGGTGCAGAGCCAAACCCAAACAGCCATCAATGCCTTTAGCAGGGAATGGGAAGGGATGGCTTCCTATAAGGCACTAGGAATCAGGAATAAGAAGGGATGGAGTCATCTGAAGGGGCTTGCTTGTGGTCTCCCACCTAGGTCTGATGCAAACCTGCAGTCTCACATCAGACACCAACCAGAAAGGGTTTGGGCTTAGAGGGAAGTGGTTTATTTTCTTTGATCAGTTTGATCTGAACCAAATGGAGCCAGGCTGAGAGAGCTGGGCTGGGGCAGCCCTGGGGGAGAGAAGAGAAGGCTCCTGAAGGGGAGAGCTGAGAGCAGCTCCAGGGCCTAAAGGGGCTGCAGGGAACCTGGAGAGGGGCTTGGGCCAAGGGCCTGTAGGGCCAGGCCAAGGGCAATGGCTTGAACCTGCCCAAAGAGGGGAGACTGAGCTGAGCTCGGAGGCAGAAGCTGTTCCCTGGGAGGGTGCTGAGGTGCTGGCCCAGGGTGATGGCCCAGAGAAGCTGTGGCTGCCCCATCCCTGGCAGTGCTCAAGGCCAGGTTGGACACAGGGGCTTGGAGCAAGCTGCTCCAGTGGAAGGGGTCCCTGCCATGGCAGGGCTTGGAGCTGGAGGAGCTTTAAGGTCCCTTCCAACCCAAACCAGGCTGGATTCTGTGAATGGAGACCAAACATTTTATAGCATCACAGACTCACAGAATGGTTTGGGTTGGAAAAGTCCTTGAGATCATCCAGTTCCATCCCCCTGCCATGGGTTTCTCCATGCCCGTCAAGCCCTGAGCTCTGCAGTGCATGATCTGAGCTGACAGCCCCAGTGGTGATGGTGGTGCAAATGCCAGCAAAACCTCCTGGTTGACCTGAAAACCCCCTTCAGCTCTGACATGAAGCATTTCATGCTCAGGGAATGGATATTTGAGATGAAGCAGCAGGAGCGGCTCCTGCTCACGTCCCCTCCTCTCCTCGCTCTGCAATTGCCAAAGGTTAGGAAAATCCCTGTGGAGTGACTCAGACCTGCTCTAGCATTGGAATAACAGACTGAAACCATGCGTTTTACACTGTATAGATCCAGGACAGAGCAAGTCGAGCCTGTCATCATTATTACAGCTTGTCTATGGTGATTTACGCCACATCCGAGTGCCTATGAACGCATCTCTGGGTGCCTCACACTCCCCTTCCTTAAGGACACGGTGCTTCCCACAGGGATCTGCTGCAGGAAGAGGGAATTAAAGGCATATGGTATTCACTGACGCAGTTCAGCAGCAAGCTGGCTTCCCAAGGAGCGACAGCTTAGGGCTCACCTTCCAGGGAGGATCTGCTTTACCATGAGGTGGCAGCTTGCCCAGGGAAAGCCAACGCTGGGCCCTGCCTTGGAGACAGCTGGGATACATTCCAGAGCCGGATTCCTGCTTCTGTGCCATAGGGAGGTGGGATATGAGGTTGGAGTGATGTGCCAGGGTGTGCTTTCACACTTCAGCATCCCTCCAGCACTGCGTCCCCAACCCAACCCACTGAGGCTCTGCCTTCCCAAAGGACCCGAAACCAGGGCATCCCACCCTGCAAGGCCATTTCCCTTGGGAAGTCTTGTTCCACCTCTAAACCTTATGGCCTTTTGCTTGCAAACACTTTATTTCCATCCTCTTGGCTCTCTCATCTCTGTCCTATAAATGGAAAGGCTTAGACAGACACTACTGCACATTTCGGGCTGTGTGAGCACGGGATGGATTGAAGCAAACCCAGTCAGATGATCTACCCCAGCACACTCATTAAAGGAATTATTTTCCACTGACATTCAATCTGTGTCTGCACAGGGATGGGGGTAGGAAAAGGGTGAGCTGGCGTGTGTTTAATAGCTGGTGAATGAAAAGCACAGCAGTCCCAGGAGATGGGGCACATCTTTGTCATGCCTGTATCACTGCCTGGTACCCTCCTTATCAGGGCCTGGAGGGCCAGGCCAAGGGCAATGGCTTGAACCTGCCCCAGGGGAGACTGAGCTGAGCTCGGAGGCAGAAGCTGTTCCCTGTGAGGGTGCTGAGGCGCTGGCCCAGGGTGATGGCCCAGAGAAGCTGTGGCTGCCCCATCCCTGGCAGTGCTCAAGGCCAGGTTGGACACAGGGGCTTGGAGCAAGCTGCTCCATGGAAGGGGTTGGAGCTGGAGGAGCTTTGAGGTCCCTTCAACCCAAACCTTTCCATGATTCTGTGGTTCTAAAGCTCTTCCATCAGATGCACAGCTTCCACTAGAAAGAAAGCCCAGTTGGTCATGCAGTAGATGCATTCTTGGGTTCATTGCCTGAGCTCAGAGATGTTTCAGCCTCTTTTGATTGCCCCAAGTGGATGCTCTTGTTTGGGTTAAACTGATGCTGAGTTGCTCCCACTGTAATCTGCAGCCTTGAAGTCTATAACTTGCATGAAGAGTATTTCTAAAGGGATGGGGAAATACTGAAGCCCTGCTTAAGTTGACTTGAAATGGCACATGCATTGGAGCTTGGAGCCTGCATGCGTGGATCATGAAGATCCTGCAGCTTTGATCACGAAGAATCAAGCCATCTGTAGTGAGTGCTATTGATGGGTTCTTCAAGACATGGCAGGTTTGGAGAGGGAACATTGATCGAGCTCTTGCTGAACACCAGGCAAAGGTGATTCTGTTGATAGGAAGAAAAGGTCAGTGTTGTCTTGGGATGCTTGTTGTGCACATCGTCCTCCTGCAGTCATGTACCTGGGGATGTAGTCATGTTGGGGAGCCTTTGGCTGTTGAGCTGTTTGCAGCCCAGTGAAGATATCAAAAAGGGGG
>NDXB01003292.1:6479-23391 GCA_002631895.1 Agapornis roseicollis | reverse complement strand
TTTTTATTTTTTTTTTTTTTTTTTTTTTTTTGTAGTAACTGCTTTATTTCTATTCAAACCGGTTATATTTGTCCACAATTTTTAAGAATAACAATGGATTTTTGGTATTCTTCTTTCTGATTTAGGGATATGTTTAGCACCTATTTCTTAGCCATCCAGAATGTCTTTTAAACTTCTGATACTTTTCTCACTATGCTCATGTATTTTCTTCCCTAGTTCTAGATTTTTCACCAGTCATTGGAATATACTTGCCCATCCACTTGTCTTTGGAAAGATAACCTCCTAAACTGCATGGAGTTGCTAACTCTACTTCTTCCAGACAGAGATATGGCATGTATAAAACAGGAGGCAGGCAGCAGTATTGATTGCTCCTATATGTTTTTTCTGTATACAAGTACTATGAGGAGCTTCCAAAAGTGATGAGGGAGTGCTAACAGCTGTCTCAGCTCTCAGCTCATGAGAAACCCTCAGCTTCTTATATATATCCTCCTGCACAGTCAGCAGGAAAGGATAAGGTGCCAAACTTGGCAATGGACTTGTAGCAGGTTCTATAGGTTTGATGATGGGAAATATTTGCTCATACTGCTGTTCTAGATTCATGCTCTGGGTGCATTTACCTGTATTGCTTACTTTTTGAGACACTATTTCCAGTTCTGGAAATTAATCTGCGAAGAGCTCTATCTACTAATATAAGCAGAATCCCTGCAGAAAGAAGAAGCAGCTGTATTTATTCCCTGAACAACTCCTTCCCTCAGTGAAAGCTTGCTTCTCACACAAGTCTTTGCTGAAGCCTTTACTGGCATTCCTATAGCACTGTGGGTAAGGTGAAAGCCAGATTAGTTTCACGCTAAACCCGGATGAATCTGTGAGGACTGAGTGTGCTTGGGCATTTGTTAACGGACTGTGTGCAACTGTGTGGGCAAGCAGAGTGCAAAACAGTGCTGATAATAAAGCTGCAGAACTTGAGGGCTTCAGTATTTCTCAGGCTGCCTTTAACCAGATCCAGTGGGCTTCTGTAATTCTTTTTTTGCTTTTGCTTGCTCCTGAGGGACAGCTTTCTTCAAAGGAAATAAAGGATAAGAGAGAAATAAGGCCTGTCTGAAAAGACCAGAGGGATCATACTGCTGAACTTGATGCCTGAAGGTAGGAAATTCAGTCAGGTAGCCTGCGTAGCAGAGCGAGGTCACAATTCTTATTTGAAAATAACAGAGACAGGTACAGTCAAAAGTATGCAGCAGTAGCATCTATTTATTTGAAAATTATTCCTATACCAGCAAAAGCTACCTGCTAATGAGAAGTTACAGACTCTTCACTGGTTTTTATGGTGATGTTTTGCTTTTTCTAATTCTCTTCCTGATATAATTTTCAAGCAGAGCAAATCATAATTATGAATTATAATAATGTGGTGCTATTCTAACCCAACAGCAAAATCAGCCAGGAGGGTGTCAAAGCTGTAAGCAGTTTCTCATTTAGGAAAGTAGAGTTTTCTGTATTACTGCTGTGGGAAAATGTTGTCATCTCTCAGCTGATGGCATACACTGTTCTAGATGTAATGATCTTCTTTGGTTATAATGGTGATGAACCACTATGCAGTCACATGTCAGCTTTTGACTACACCTGTTTGCAAACTCAGGTAATTATGCTCCGTTGCCTAATTGCTTATTTTGTGGATGTTTTGCTCACACATTTTAAGCAATGATATTTGATTGCAGATAAGTAATGATAGGGTTTTCTTCTCATTATCATACTTGAACATTTGATTTGTCTGATTGCTGCAGGTGGAAACAATAGGTGATGCGTACTGTGTTGCAGCAGGGCTCCATAAGAAAAGCCTTAGTCACGCTAAAGCCATTGCCCTCATGGCACTGAAGATGATGGAGCTTTCAGAAGAGGTTCTTACTCCGGATGGGAGCCCTATTAAGGTAATAGCTTTGCTCTTTATTCTTAGGTAGTCAGAGGTACATAGACCTGACTAATTCTGTCGTGTTCTGTCAGCTGAAATTTGCTTACTGCTAAGAGAATTTAAAATTGCATCAATACATCACAGTCTTTTTTTATGGACATGTATTTCACTGGTGCCCATCAACAATTGTGTAAGATATGCCTTACTTTAGTAAGCACAGTAGACCACACAGTAGACCACACAGAGTAGCTGTCACCTTGTCAAATGTGTTGAATGCATGTGGCTGGAGGGTATTAAATGCACTCCTGATGCTCTTCCTCCAATTCAATTTAGTGGGAGAAGAAAATTCGCATGATCCATGACTGTCTCATGCTACAAGCCACAATACAGTCTGCAATGACAATAGGGAAATTCAGTTTGGAAGTAGCCTCCTGATCTGAACTTCAGTACTAGGGTAGGGACGCTCAGAGTTTTGTGGCTCTAAGGGACCACATGGTTCTTTTCTGAATAGTTATTGACCCGTATAAAAGAACAATGTGTAGACCGGATGCTTTTTCTCAGTTGTAATGTGCTTCCTTCCCATGCTACTCCAGTTCCTTCTCCTAGTCTGGTATAGGAGATAGCAGGAAGTGGAAAACAACATGTCAGTTTGTGCCATTTTAAAGTTCCACTGGTGTTCTGCTTTTATTAATCTTATATCAACTTTGCAGCCTCTAGTATTTGAGCTTGGTAATGTTTAGGTTGGAGATTCAGGATGGAAGAAAAATCATGGAGATATATATGTGCCTTTCTTTTTCAAGGGTTAGAATACACATTGTTTTCATTAAGTGTACTCACTCCTGTTTGTGGTTAAATTGTTTTTCCCTTTTGTTTTCTAAGAAAATGTGGGTATTATGTAGAACAATTATTCAACACTGTCTAAAGCCTGTAACAAAAGCCATATGAGAATGGATGAGAAGGCTGGACAGATTTCCCATGGGATGATTTACACCATAGTTGGGATGCACTTTGTAAACTGATATTCCTTATGTCTGTCAAAAAATGAGGATGCTGTTGATTTTTTTTTCTCTTTTTGTTTTTCTTTTTCTCCAAATACTAAAAGACTGTTTTGAAAGTTTAAAATCTCACAGAAAGAAGGTAAAATTTTTAAATATGTATTCAGGGATGTTGCTATGATGCTTCTTGAACAATCAAATTCTGCATTCCAACTCTTCGCTTTCTATTAGTTAAGTCATATCTTGAACTCTATTCCTTGAACTCTTTATGTATGGTAAATTAAGAAATATTTAATCCAATTGAATTGCTCTACCCAGAAGGGAAAATGTGGATGCAAGGCAACCAAGCTAGAGATTCTATTAAGTATAGTATGGAAGCACAATATTCAAATGCAAATATATTGAGTTCCAGATGAAATATTTTTATTTTATACATGAATGCTGCTGCTGATAATTTTTTTTAAATGTCAACATAAAATACTTGATTATTGAAAAATGTCCACATATTCAAAAGAATAACTTACTGAAAAATGTCTGGGACTATGGATCTTGAAGAAACTTTTTTAAAGCTTCCTGTGGACATTCATCAAACACAGAATAAGCATTAAAAGACAAATGTCTGAAAATACAGAAGACATAGTATTTTCAATCTGGTATTAATTTAATCCTGTTAAAATAGATTTTCTAGATTGCTTGATGACTTCTCTATTTTTTCAGTGTCTATAGCTGATTAATACGTTCAAGCTACACTGTCACATTCTGGGAGAGCTGCCTTCTAGATCTTCTTCATCTTTTCACTTTCTTTTGAGTGATTGCTGCAAATATAGGGAAATTTTGAAGGTGTATGGTTTACTCTGAGAGTCACAGTTTGTAACTGTTTTCATTACCACCTGCAACCTTTTCAGAAAATTTCTCCTGATTTCAGTGGCTGCATAAGAAACCCTACAAAAAAAGAGTGTAAGGACAGTGTGAAGGAAAAATGCTTGCAGAGAATAAAATGCTAGGAATAATCAAATGTTTTCAAAAGTACTAATATACTCCTTTTAGTATTCAGAAGAAAAAAGTCGGTTGATCATACTTAATCTGAAAGTAGAGGTACTCAAAAGGTCCTCAGTGGGTGTTAGTTGTTCTGTCTTCAATTTTAGTGCAATAGATTTCAGGACAAAGGATGAAGATATCATAGACTGTTGTTATTACTTTTGTACCTAGACTGGTGAATTGTGTATAAATCTTGTCTTTCACAGCAGCATCTTGATTTGATTTCAAATCTATTAAGTCTAGTATTCCTCTTACATGTATGTCTGCCCAGTTAACAATTGAAATAAGGACTTTTGGAGAAGTCTCCTTCAATTTGCCCTAGTTTAGGTGTCTACTCTAGGATGAGATGAATCACGCCCTAAAAATGTGTTTTCTCAGTTGTCTGTAAGGCAAGTTTATGGATTTAGCCTAAATGTGGATGTCTACAGTGTAAGCTTCTACGCTTTGTCAGATGAGTCCTCCTACAAATGGCAAAGAATGCATAGCTTTTCTTAGTGGTTATGTCAATGATCGTCACAGTTCAAAACATATGCATTAGTTCTAAATTGAGGTGACATGACTTTACCTCAGATCTCAGTGATCCCTATTTTTGTTAGCTGCCAGTTTTTCACTTAACGTGAAGGTGCCCATTGTGCTATAGATTCCTATGAAGTCAGGAGTTGGACTTGGTTCTGTAAACTACCTGAAGTTTAAGAAACCCCTATATATGTATAACAGTTGCTATGGACTCTGTTCATAACCAATAGTAGGAAACTTACTGTGCAACACATTTTGCAATCAAACCTTTCTGTTAAAATATTTCAATGTTCATTAGCATTAGATGCCAAATGCATGATGTAGACTAGTAAGACATTTATAAGTGGCCTGACTTGTAAATAGTACTATAATGTGGTTACTTTGGGCTGGTCCTGTTGATATGGATGACAAAACAAGCACAGTGTTTTGACTGTATTTTGACCTTAGTTCTTACCTGTGATTCATGTTAAATAAGCACAAGTCATATTTCCTGAGTCCTTGCTGAATGGGTTGAATATAGAATGCTGACACAGCTTTTGTTTTGTTGTATTGAAAGCCCTGCATCAGTATTTGAATATTTGAAAAGAAGTTGAAGTCAGAGGGCAGTTTTCCTCATGCCCAAGTTTTGGTATCTTTGACAGCATTCATGAGCTGTTGTGACTAAATTTCAACTTTATTCTTCAAGATAGTCTAGTAGATATTTTGAAAAGTAAGACAATTACTTCAGTAAATCTCAGGCAACTTTTCAAAACATAATTCCTGAAAATAAGGGACTTTCTGATCTCAGGACTGAAAAGAGGGTTCTGTTTTCTACTCATTCTCTCCCAGACTGGCTGATAAGCCCTGATTAAATATCAAGAAATTATCATCAGCCATTTTATATAATACATGACACCACAGTTATTTGAAGTTTGATTTCTGTTATTAGGCTGATGGCTACAGCACAGTTATTCTGTTTCTGATTGTGTTTTCTAGTATGAAGCGAACATGCTACACTCTCCTTAGTGTATGGAGGTGATTTCTTTTCCAATGGCATATCTCTTGTTTAAGCTCTCTGAGGTCAGCACTGGGAACCATGAGTTCAGTGCTATTTCCTAGGTTTTTGAAGTGTGACTGATACAATGCATGTTTAAGAGGGTCATTACTGAGGGGAAACATTTTTTTTTAGACAATGTCATAATGAATCTGGGTTTTCCTGGTTGCAGACTTCAGCTCCAGGGAATCCTAATTGCAAATATGAAATTTTTTGTATGTTTTGTATGTGATGATTGTTCAATTATGATTATGGTTTGTGGAATATATGTGTTTTCCAAATTACTTCAGATTCAGGATAGGATTTAGGATATATTTTGTTCTCATCTCAGGGCTAAATTCACCAGAATGCAGTTATTTACTTTTTGTAGTTATTGATGTGTTCTTCCCTGTGATAGCAGTGTATGTCTTATTAAATGACAGTGACTCAGAAAGCTTGGGAAAAAACTTAAATGAATGAACTAAAAATACCATATCACATAACTGGGAATTTAGGATAAGATTTTCACCTATCAAGTGCATTTGCAGATGGTCAAATTAAGGTTTTTGTCTGGGTACAGCGTTATCATTTGAAAGTGTTCATTAGCAATCACAAAAATACCTTGTTTGTGCAACCATGCGCACCTAATGAAAAATCTGCTCCTTAGAGCCATGCTTGTGTGGCCAGTGAAGAGTGATGGACCCCAGGATGGCAACAAGATGTATGAAACAGCTCTGGTTTATATCCAGGTGATATCCTTGAGTCAGAACTCATGGTGTGCTGTTGAGAGCACTATAGTCTGCAGCTGGCATGTACTAAGTCATTTGACACTTCCAGCAGATCCAAAGGCAGTGAAAAAGATAAGCACAGTGGAGATCAAGACTACACTCCTCATACTTGTGTGAATAGCCTGTGATTTGCAAGGTGCTGAAAAAGTGTTGTTTTGCAGAAAGAGAAAGCAAACTATAGTATATAGCAGCCTCCACAAATTCTATCATCAGTCTGCTCTTTTCAAAAAAAATATTTGTAACAGATAATGGGCTGATCATTTTTCTGTGAGTGATGGAGAAATCTTCAGATCTCTGTAAGAATGTTTTAAAACTCAGTTCTGTTTGAGGCAAAATCCCATTACTTTGGCGTGAGCTAAGACCTTAGCACAAAAGAAGGCTCTTGTGACTCATCAGTGCAAATAGAATTGGATGTACATTTATGTATATTATGTACATTTATATATATAGCAGCCATCCAGTATCTGAAGGGACCTACGGGGATGCTGAAGAGGGACTCTACAGCAGGGACCATAGCAATAAGACAAGGGGTAATGGGTTCAAACTTAGGGTAGATTTAGGTTAGATATAAGGAAGGAATTTTTTACTGTGAGAGTGGTGAGACATTGCCACAGGTTGCCTGAGGAAGTTGTGAATGCTCCATCCCTGGCATTGTTCAAGGCCAGGTTGGATGGGGTTTTGAGAAACCTGGTCTAGTGGAAGATGTCCCTGGCTGCAATAGGGGGTTGGAACTGGATGAGCTTTAATGTGCCTTCTAACACAAAGCATTCCAGGATTCTATGACTATATTTTCAGTGAAACACCCTTTAGTCTAGAGGCACTCATTTGATTGAGGCTCTGTACAAATAATTATACATACTGCCCTATGACTGTAGCACAAAAATATTGGTTTAAGATTACCTCCTACATTTAAGTGAGTGTTACTTGAATTTAGGATATGCTTCCAATTTTACTACATGTTTTTTAGGTAAAGTGGAGGTACATTAATTGCAACAGTAAGAGATAATGCTGTAAGAAGAATTCTCCAGAGCATTCAACTCATTCAACTTTAGAGATAAAGGTCAAAATGTAGATCTCATTTGATATGCTAAACCCCACAGGATATTATTGCCAGCATTACTTTTATCATGCTTCAAATCTTTTCTAATTAATGTGCAGTGTATATCCCAAAGAAACAGAAAAGGTTCTTTTCAGTTTATTATTAAAAGGGCTGTGCTGGTAGAACATAGCTGGTTTTGACTAATGAGACTTCCCAAGAGGTTGTTCTTTAAGATTATCTGCTTACTTTTATAGCATGAAGGTGCCCTAATAGTTGTGAAGTGATATAGGGTTGGAAGTACACAGGAGAAAAGAAAACAGTTTACATGAAGCTGCTGAAATTAACTACAATTATGTAGATCTGTTGTGTAAAAGTGATCCTGTCTAAAACATAATGATTGAGCCCTACCACAGTAATTCAAAGCATGTTTTAAAATATGTTCCTCTGCATCAGAAAAATGTCCTGTGTCTTTTAAGTGATTATGTTACAATGACATTAGAATTAGGCCTGTAAATACTGTAATAAAAAACTCAAGCAAATACATACCCTCACCTTTCTTTTTGCTCACCTTCTAATGTCTAGGTCATGAAATAATCTAAACAGTAGTGCAGAGAATATCTAGGTGATATACATTCAGTTAATTTATTCTCAGCTGAGTTAGATGAGACCTTGTCAGGACCTCTGCTATGTGTCTACAAGGCACATAGTCTAATCCTCAGCTCAGTTGTTTATTATCAACATAGAGTGCTTGATGCACTTGCAGCTTCTAACATTCAAATGTACATTGCTGAACTTCTTTTACTATTGGATTTATAAGCTGCACTCAAACAGTGTAGTCTGATATTAGCACTATCAACACAAGATCCGGTCTTCATCTGTCAGCTAGAGGAAGAACAGCATGGTAGAGGGACCACTTCATGTGAGGGATTAACCTCATCTAATTTCAAACACTGATGGTGTGAACAGCTATATCTAAAACTGTTACTGTAGCTCCCTCTTTAAATCTAGAGCGTCAAGCTATTTTAGTCTGTATTCATGTGGCAAGCTCTCAGTGTCTACTTTCTAGTGAAATATTTGAATGAATATTTGCCAGATAAGTGCTACCTCAAGGGTGAACAGGCTCTCAGATGGATGATCCTACTGAAAGGAACTGGACTGAAATACAGGTTCAAATCTTTTTTCAGTAACAACCTTTTCATTTTTATTTTAGATGTTATCCAGACTTTCTATACTTCAACTTCCCATATATAAATGATAAATAATGTTTTACAAATGAAACCTTTTCTGTAGCATATCTCAGCTGTGTGACTTTATAGCCATGCAACTGAATTAGTTTCAGTTTGTGTTGTCTATTTAAATAACTGCAGTCATGATGACTGCAACAGTGAAAGCCTGAGTTTAATAAACATCTAAACTCTGCTTGCCAAGTGATAAATTTTAATAAGTATGGACTCTGCCTCATGAGTAAGGGTACAGAAGAGACAAAAGGGCTCTGTGGATTGTAATGGCTCATGTCCACAATGACAGTGACACACTTTTCTAAGTAACATGAAAACGGCTGATGAATTTTAGTGCATGTAGCGACTTCTGCCAACTCGTTAAGTATTCCTCTTTTCATTACAGTAATATAGCACTTGGGACCAGAATACAAGTAGAATGAATATGCCCAAATTTGCTTGAACGTATGATTTTTTTTAGTTTTGAAATGAAGGGGCTATTCCCAAACATACAGTGAGGAAGCTTCGGTTTAGTGAGTGTTGTCTCTGTAATCCTTATCAGTGTTTCTTGCCTTGCTTCTGATTCAGATTGTGGAGTGTTGGTTTTATAACAATTTGGTGGTCCTCACCAAATGTACATCTTTATGTAAGCAGTAAAAGGTCGTCTGCTTCATTTTAAATTGTGAAAGGCTGACTCCTGATGCAATCCTGTGTGAAAAGCTGCCGTGTTACTGCAATGCTCCTTGCTCCATTTGTAGTCTCCTAGCAACTTTGCCTTGTACTTAATGTCTACATTAGGCTCTGGAATGTATATAATTTTGTATTTCAGGCTGCATAACTTCAAATTAGAAATTTCCTGGTGTTAAAAGATCAGGAAAAGTTCCACAAAAGAAACACATTAATAGACTTTTTACTAAAAATTACCAACAAGCCAGTGCAAGAGTTCTTAGTTTCATTAGCAACATTAGGGCAGCACAAGGTCTTTGGAGAGCATTCAAAGCTGCATGTCTCAGGAGGAAGTTTGATACTTTTTATTGAGAGCATGCCTGGGAGGTGGTGAGCTAGTCAGCCATGGTGATGGCTCCCTGGACTTGAGGAGAGTTCATACCTCCGTTCAGCCCAGTGCCTTTGAAAATGCAAAATAAGAGGAGCTGATCTGTATTGAAGATCAGCTTCCAAGGCATTTGGAAAACTGCAGGTTTTGTTAGGCTGCTCTAAATGAAAATTCACTTTCTTTGGCCCTCCAGTCAATTTACTCAAGTGATTCCTTTTGTGTGATTTCAATAATTGGCAGTTGCTTTAAAAAGACAAAACCACACCCATGATTCTCAACTTCTGTTCTTTTGAAAGGACTTTTTCTCATCCAGTGATATGTTACACTCACTGTATGACAGTGTTGGTGTGTTTGTGCTAAAATAACAAGGGTAAGTGGGGTTTAATACAACTAGTGGGTGTACAACCACAGCTTTGTGTAAGAGGCTGATCTGAAAAGTTAGATTGATATTTATTCTGAAAACAAGGAGGTGTCCCAAAGGGTTGGTTGTTCTTTCAGGTAACGTGCATTTCTTGTTTTAGTCAGGTGTTCAGGTAAAGTCTGTGGTAGATGATAAAGGTAGATTTTCAAAGTTAACAGCTACAACATAAGGGTCAGCCTGTTGTGCATGCTATTGCAGGGCAGGGGCATGGTATCAAGATTGGCCACCCACTGTAAGCCGCAACTTAAATTAATTAGAAGACTATGAAGATATTATTTTTCTGATTGCTGGAGGAAGAGACCTGAAAGACAAGCAGAGAACTAATTAATAATCTGGGGACCACTGAGAAGAGGTTTTGTGTTTGGACCTGGCCATTCTCCTCTTGTGCTGTGCTTTCTCTGACATCAATGTCCTGCAAGTAAGAAGCACGAGCACCTTTCCATCTGTACTTGTCTTTATGGCAAACATAAAGCATGTTTGTAGAAACCAGGGTAGTTACCCAGGGCACCCTGTGGACTTTTCTACTGTTTATAGTTCATAGTGACTACTACACGATCACAACTCTTAGTGACTCACAGTATTTAGATTTAGCTGAGTATAGAAACACCTCTGTAATTCAGTCATACGTCCTGCTTTCTAAGGCAGACATAACCTTAGTATGATGGCAGCACCTAGCTTGTAACTGTACTTATGCCTTGTAGTGAGCAAATACTTTTAATTTCCTTCTTCAGGTGATATATGTACATGCACAGGGAAAAGTTGCAAGGGTTTTAAGATCCTGATTTCCTGCATGGGATTTCTGGCCACAGGATGTGCAGCTGTATTGTGGGGTTAGGTTTAAGGTCATGCTGTGACATGTCTCCCTAGTCTGATTCTCACGATTCAGCAGTTGTTTTAGACACAAACGCCTCCAAGTAATACTCCAGATGTCTGACTAGTAGTGGAGCTGGTTGGGAATTTTCCATGGAAAGTGCTTTATGTCTGAGAACACTGAATGTTCCAACACAAAAACTTCCATGGAAATGTCTTGCCACATTGTCATCAAGCAAATTTACCAGATTTTGGTAAATTTCTGATCAAAGAAAAGCCTGCTCCAGAATAGTTAAAACATTAGTTGCTAGGGCAGTCACCTAGGAAAAAAATAAAAATAAACAGAGTAAAAGTGTTGAAGCTGTGTCCTTTATGAAAGAAAACCCCAAAACAAAACAAAACCAAAACAAAACCCCAACAAAACAAAACAAGAAAACAAAACACAAAACTGCCAAACTCTGAATTCTTAATTATCTAGCATGGAAGTTATTCTCTGACACGGTTTTGCCGCAGGGCTTATGTTGGGGCACTTTGTGCAGCTGCCAGAACTTCACATTCTGGTTCTGACTGTTCCGGTCACTGGAGAGGTTCCATGCTGAAGCTGAAATTATCCATTGTTGCTGTTAAACTTGATTCTGCATTCAGACAAAAAGAAAGCAATAATAACAAGAGCAACAGCAACACAGCTCACCAGGTGAATAAATAATTAATCTGTGATGTACACAGGAGTTCCAGGAGGTTGACATTGTTGCCTCTTTACAATGGGAATAATGGACTAAAATCTTTAGAAAATGAGAATTGCCATGTGTATAATGATGTTATGCATTTATATAAAAAGGACATAAAGCAATATATTTTAAAGTTATCCATGAATGTTTAAAGAATTAGGCTAGGGAAACTAAGGTAGCTGAGTGATGAATATTTCTCCTAAGTCCTAAATGCCTGTTTTCTTCTGCCCTCAGTGTGTCTTCCTATCATATGAAAATTCAAAGTCAGGTTTCTTCTGTCAACTACAAGACTATTTTTTCATATCTCCTGAGATGGAGGAGAGATGCAAAACATTAAACAAAAAATCAATAAAAATAGCAATATGAGATAATACACAAACCAACAAGGACTTCACAGAAGTTAAGCAGTAATACACTGATAAACAAGCAAAGATTTTGCATTAAAATAGTGCTTTATTGGCTCTTATGCAGTCTGACCACATAAACATGAACAGAAAATGCTGCTATGCTTGAATTGCCACCTTGCTGAGTTAATTGGCACAGGTGATCCCGGAAACCTCTGAGTGGGATTTAGAGGGAAAAATGCCTTGCACTTTGCAGCTGTAGATGTGGTTGCTACCTGAGCATCTGTTTCCAGATGCTGAGATGTTGTCAGGTGGCTGCTGCCCTGTGCTGCATTGCTACAGCATCTGCCCCCCCATTCAGTGACCACGCTGTCTGCACCTGCCTTTTAGTCTACTTGCTTTGAAATGAAGGAAGCCTCTTCTGTCCAGTGCTAGTAATATTGTATTACTGTCATGGCAGTTATGGACATTCTTTTCTAAACTGGACAATATGTATGTTTCAGAGCCACCATTACATCAGTGCTGTCCCTTCATTTTCTTTCTTTCACTTCCAAGAGTCCAAATGGTTAAGTTTCCTAATCCAAACATTTTACGTTATCTGGGAGCATAATTACTCCATAAATTGCAGGTTTTGACAGCAAATAGGGCAAATCTGCCTCCTCCTTTAATCTGACTTTTCCCTACAAGAAAGAAATGGTGGTATGCCTTCAGGAGCCCTCCAGTGTGGAGGGGGATTGGAACTACATGATCTTAAGGTACTTTCCAACCCTATCTATTCTATGATTCTATGATCCTTCTGGATAACACAGCTGGAGCTGTCATGTGCTTGGTGACAGTGCTAGCAGAGCTCTCTCTTCTTTCACTTTGATGCAGGCTTGAGAGAAAGATTGAGGAAAGGGCTTATTGCCATCTCCTCCTTCTCCCCTTTCCCTTGTTATTTTCTGCATGAATAGTTTTAGGTAAGGTGCACTGGAAATAAAAAAAAAAAAAAGAACAAAAAACCCCAAATAAATAAAAAAAACCCAACCAGATCTGAGCTGCATGCACTTTCTTACATTGCATGCCTTGTGTTACACATTTAAAGGGCATAGCTCTTCTCTCTGTGACCTATTAGTTATATTGTCCCTTTAATATAATTTTGCTGGGTGGATTGTGCTTACTTGAGGAAAGTGGTGCCTCGGCACAAAAGTTTTTTAATTTTCCAGTAGTCCTTGTCTTATCTGACGCTGGATTGCAAACAGAGCCTTGCACAGAGTTCAAGAAGGCTGTCTCATGCAGAGCAACATCTTACTCAGCCCTACTGGGTAATCTTGTAGATACAATAACCTTTATGCAGATCTGGCTTCATACTCTGGCATCTACAGTTATGGGATATTTAGAAGCAGCTGCCAGCATCTCCTCTACAAAAGTAAGAAGAAGAAAGTATACTTGCTAATGGCAATTCTCTACTTTTCTTCCCCATTTCCTCCAACATGCACACTTCTGAGAAGTCAAAGTCTACAGTTTTAAATATCACTTTAAAAACTCTATCACATAACTGTTGTCATTATTCTATGCTAAACAGTGAGTCATTACACTGTGCTATATTTGAGTGAACAGTTCAGATAGATGGGGGGTGGATGCTTGGCCTTCTGTTTGAAGCTGACAAGTTCAGCAACATTGTTCAACTGTTTCAGAATAGTTTAGTTCCCTAAGGAAGAATGCATTTCCTGTCATAAATAAACCCATAAACTAAATGTTTAGTGGTATTTCAGCTTCCTTTCATATGACACATAGAGTATTTAGGAAAAAAAAAATATCAGTGCTTCAGAGGAACTTGCAACAGCCTTTTGTGTTCAAATGTCTTGTCTACCTTAAATTTAAAGCAGGGTAAAAGTCATTCAGCAATGGAGACTCCATCACATCCCTGGGGAGGTTGTTCCAGTGATTGATTGATCTCAGTGTAAAAAAAATTGTTTCTTATATCACCATGAAACCTCTCTCAATGCAAATTGTACCTGTTGTCTCTTGTTGTCTCCATCTGTCTCCTTGTGGAGAGGGAACCTCTGTCCTCTTCGTAGATACCCTTTAAGTACTGGAGTACTGTGGTGAGGTCCCACTGAGCTTTTTCTTCTCCCGGGAGAAGAAAACTAATTCCTTCAGCCTTGCCTCACAGAGCAGGTCCTCCAGCCCCTTGATGATCTTCGTGGCTCTCCTTCAGACACTCTCCATTTTGTCCATCTCTTTCTTGAAAAGTGGGGACTAGAAGAGTACTCCAGGCATGGCCTGAGAAGCACTGAGTAGAGTGGGATGATAACATCTCTTATCTTTGATAGCGATGCCCCTGCAGATGTGACTTAGCATTGGATTTGCCTTTGCTGCTGCAGTGGTATGCTGCTGACCCCTGCACAGCTTGTCCACTGGGACCCCAGCCAGCAAGGCTGCTCCCCAGACACACAGATCCCAAACTGCACCAGGCTCTTTATTTATTCTAACCCAGGTAATATGATGATTTATTTGTATTGTTAATATCTGGTGTTCATCCAGGAGACACAACATGTTCTTTACAAAAGAGTACATTTTCAGTTGTCTGTGAAAGTCATAACACCTCTTATATTAATTTTAATGGAAAGTGAGTAATTAAATCCCTGTGTGCCTTTTTAAAAAAATGTCTCTTCTGTCATTTGTGTGTAGAATACTTGTTTTTCTTTCTACGACAGCTTACTTTGTAGTAGGTCCATTTGTGCTACATTTTGAAAATGGGTAGAAAAAAAGTAATAAAAACCTTTACAAGAAGAAAAAGAATCCTAAAAATAGGAAGATTTTTAGCTACAAATAAGTTCTGAAGTTCTTTGGGAAAAGAAATAACTGCTGTCCTTACTGTTTTACTACTGCTATTACTGCAGGGTGGGTGGTCCTCTGCAGGGTGGTCCCACTCTGTAGCCACAAACAGCACTGCGGAATTAAGAGTTACCATTTCTGCTGGAACTATCAATGTGATTTACTCAAAAGAAGCAGACTGTTACTAAACCTTACTTTAAAGTAGTCTGTTCTGATTTTTGACTAATCTATATCAGCAGCAATGACAAATATATAGGGTACCATCCCTTGTGTATTCGCCTCTGGGTTCCAGATGTATGTCTGCTTTCAGGGCCACAGTACTGGGTTAGATAGTCTTTTGGTGTACAGTTGTTCTTGCATTCTTTTCTAATTTATTGCCTGTTTGAGTCACAGACCTTTGCAGTTAAGTGTCAAACTTCTTTTTCCGAGGGAACGGCACATTTAATAGCTAGGATTGCTCAGATAACAAGAACAATAAAGATAGTGAAAAAATTCTGTCTACTATGGCTGAGGTCATAGTATCTATTTCAGCCTGGTTACCCTACAACATTTTATAGAAGAGAACTTAGAATCATAGAATTGGTTAGGTTGGGAAAAAAATTTAAGATCTCCAGCCATTAACCCAGCACTGCCAAATCCACCATTAAACGGTGTCCTCATGGTTAGCTTATGCACTGCCATTTCCTCTTCAATGGGCTTGGAGGAAGCTCGTGAAATTGCTACTTATAAACATATTGAGGAGACCAGAACATTGTTCTTCTGTTCTCAGAGCTGTCCTTATTTCTTAGCATTTGCTGAATGATTTTTAGCTCTTTTTCTCTTCCTTGATTATTGTCATTTGTTGTGTTGTGTGCATTGGTTATCTAAATTATGTGACATTCTTGCTCCCTGGACAGAAGAAAAGCTTTTAATGCATGAGAATGAACGGCAAATAGCTAGATTATAAGGCCTACACTTCATACATGAAGACTATTGTTTACAGGAGATGAGGTTAATTTTATGATGATCTGTTTCCCATTGAATGCAGTAAGTTTTTGGTCTGATTGTTCATGACTAGAAAGAAATGAACAACCATTCAGAATCAAAATGATTGTTTGCAAATGTGTCTTTTGCAGAACAGAGAAAGGTTATTCTTGTAGTAGAATTGTCTCTCCAGTTATGTCTACACAAACTTACGGAGCCACATTCTACAAATTGCAGTCTTGAAGACAGTGCAGGGTTTCCAGTGTAGTTTTCCACGAGGCTGACCATTTCTTCCTAGATAGCGGAAGTATATTGCGCAACTTACATGATTTACAAGTGTGTGTCAGGTATATTTTGCTTTTTGCTGGTTTTGACAGTTTTGTAAGTAGACCCATCTGAAATTTCTTTTTTCTTTGTTTTTTGGGAAATGTTTTGCACATATTAAACCAAGACTTCTTATGAAATACCTCAGTTTTAATGACCTTTTAGTAGGGTATTCAAGGCCAGGTTAGACGAAGCCTTGGGTGACATGGTTTAGTGTGGGGTGTCCCTGCTTATGGCAGTGGGGTTGGAACTAGATGGTCATAAGGTCCTTTCCAACCCTAACTATTCTATGATCTGTGATTCTATAACAAAATGTTCTATGGTTTAGGGTGGCATTTCTGGAAAGATAAAAGGCATTAAGAGTAGCCAGTGGTTAAGTGGAGTATAGAAAGGCCTGCTTAGTCTCTGTGGCTTACATTAGACAAAGGTGAACGTCCCACACTCCAGGTAAGTGAGTACCATTAAGCCCAGAATAACACAGTGGCTGTTCTTGAGCCTCTCATCATTTTCTCATTTCATATTTTGAAAGATCTCAGTTTTGTTTCACAGAAAAGATGCTTAAAACATGCAGTTTATACAAAACTGAATGTTTTTCTTGCTAACACAAGCATCATCATGCACAGCCCACATAACAGTAATATTAAAATGAAATCTAAGCTCTACACAAGGTTTTGCAAGTAGAAGCAAAAAGTTTTTTTAAAGAAGCTAGAAATTGAGAAATAAATGCATTTCTTAGACCTTTGTCTATATTTGGTGGACCCTTCTCCCCCCCAGTTACTTTATAAAAGCCTCTGGAACTATGACCAAACTTCAACAGACGACTACTTTTAGTTTGGTCTTCTGAAGAAAGGAAAGTGACATGGAACCCTGACAGCTTCCTAAAAGTTCTTCTCCATATCCTCCTACTTCCCAAAAAAAGAAAAGAAGAAAAAAAAAAAAA
>NDXB01003290.1:27353-105764 GCA_002631895.1 Agapornis roseicollis | reverse complement strand
GGGGGGCGTGCAGAAGGGGGGGGGTTTGAGTGAGTGAACGTGCTGCCTGGCTGGGTTTAAACTACGACAGGGGGCCTAAGTTGTTCCTGCTCTGTCTTTTATTTGCAGTGTACCTGTAGAATCCCTTCTTGTTATTCTTAACATTCCTAGCGAAGTTTAATTCTAACTGGGCCTTAGCTTTCCTAACCTGATCCCTAGCTTCCCAGATAACATCCCTGTGTGCTTCCCAGGCTGCCTGTCCTTGCTTCCACGTTTTATAAGCCTCTTTCTTCATTCAAATTTTTCTCAGCAGCTCCTTATCCATCCAAGGAGGTCTCCTGGCCCTCCTGCTGCACTTTCTTCTAGTTGGGATGCANAGCTCCTTATCCATCCAAGGAGGTCTCCTGGCCCTCCTGCTGCACTTTCTTCTAGTTGGGATGCAACACCTGAGCTTGTAGCAGGTGATCCTTGAATATCATCCAGCAGTCTTGGGCCCCCCTGCCCTCTAGGGCTATATCCCATGGATCCTTACTAAGCAGGTTCCTGAAGAGGCCAAAGTCTGCTCTGTTGGAGTCCAGGGCAGTGAGTTTGCTGCACGCTCTTCTCACTGTCCTGAGGATCTTGAATTCTACCATCTCATAATTGTAGCATCCAAGGCTGCCCTGGAGCGTCATATTTCCAACAAGCCCTTCCTTGTTGGTGAGCATGAGGTCAAGCAGGGCACCTCTCCTGGTGGGCTCCTCTATTACTTGCAGGAGGAAGTTGTCATCCACACAATCGAGGAACCTCCTGGATCGCTTGTGCTGGGCCGTACCGTCGCTCCAACAGATGTCTGGGTTGTTAAAGTCCCCCGTGAGCATAAGGGCCTGTGAGCATGTGGCTTTTCCTATTTCTCTGTGGAGTGCTTCATCCACAGGTTCTTCTTGATCAGGCGGTCTGTAACAGATCCCCACATTAATGTCTTCTGTTACTATTCTCCCTTTAACCCTGACCCACAAACTCTCTGTTAACTGCTCACCTGTCCCCAGAGAGAGTTCCATATTCTCCAGCCTATCCCTAACATAAATGACAACTCCCCCTCCCACCAGGCCTGNCTATCCCTAACATAAATGACAACTCCCCCTCCCTGACTACCAGGCCTGTCTTTCCTAAAAAGCCTGTAACCTTCCATTCCAACACTCCAGTCATAGGAGCCATCCCACCATGTTTCTGTGATGCCTGTTATATCATACCCCCGCAGACAGGCACACATCTCTAATTCCTCGTTTGTTTCCCATGCTATGGGTGTTTGTATAGAGACACCTGAGGCGAGCTTCAAATGAGTCCAGTTCGTTGGCTGGAGCAGCTGGAATGTCACTACGTCGCTCCGAGCATTTATTATAGGTGGTGGCAACTGACTGGGCGTGTTGGGATGGAACAATGCCCCCCTCCCCCAACACATCTAGTTTAAAGCATCCTTGACAAGTCTGGCAAGCCTCCTACCAAGCCCTCCCCTTACTNTTATAGGTGGTGGCAACTGACTGGGCGTGTTGGGATGGAACAATGCCCCCCTCCCCCAACACATCTAGTTTAAAGCATCCTTGACAAGTCTGGCAAGCCTCCTACCAAGCCCACTCTTCCCCTTACTTATCAGAGCATGTCCACCATCCCCCAGTAGACCTGACCTACAAACTTGGGTCCCGTGTTCAAGGTACCCAAACCCTTGACCATGACACCACTCTTGTAACCAATTATTAACCTGTCCAATCCTCCTAGATTTTTTAAGGTCCTCCCTTGTATCCCAGAGAATGGATGAAAAAACAATCTGAGCTCCAGAGCCCCTAACCACCTCTCCCAGGGCTCTGTAGTCCCTCTTTATGTCTGCCAGGCTACTAGTATCTACGTCCCTAGCACCCACACGGATCACTAGAAGCGGGTAATAGTCCATGGGACTTACCAGAGCAGGCAGCCTTTCTGCAACATCCCTGATCCGTGCTCTGGGTAGGCAACACACCTCCCTCAAGACCGGATCAGGCTGACAGATAGGTGCCTCCGTGCCTTTCAAAGCAGAGTCCCCCACTACTACGACCCACCGCTTTTTCCCGGCAGCACCAGTAGAGATCTTCTTTATCAGTGCCCCAGCCGGCTGTTCCCAATGTGAGTGCGTTTCCTCATTTACCCCCTGAAGGACCACGAAGTGGTTCTGGGTGGGGACAACTAATTTACTAAGAAAAGTCATTCTTTTAGAAATGAATTGTGTACTCCTTAAATGCTGTGTTGTCCCTAATAATTTTTGTTTTCTTTCTTTTTTTTTTTCTTCCTTTCACTGAGGAAAAGGTTATAATATTTACCTTCTACCTGTTAGTCTTAAGAAAATCCACACACAAGAGCAGTGAGTGCCCCAACCACAGAATAAGCTTCAGTTGGTGAACATAACTTATTAGGCACTGTTGTAAGCCGCAGATGCAGAAGGTACCAATATAAGCAGTTTTGTTGCTCACAGAACCTCTGGTTTTGCTCATTTGATTTTCTTAAAATCCTGAATGCTGGGTCACATGACATGCATAGGAATGAAGTTTGAAAATAGTTATGATAATGGGTATTTAAACACTTCTAGTAAATGTTTAAGTTTCAAATGCCTTTAGCTGTGTATCTGTAAAGAAAAACATTTCTTGCTTTATTAAAATTGTCAGATTTACAATCAGATTTTTTCCATGAGGTCAGCACATTCTTGTGGCTGGAAACGGTCCATATCTGCTAGCTTTCCACCAAGAAATGCTATAAATGCCTGCTACACCATCAGTGGCACAGAAGAATGTGGGATACGATACCATCCGTCCCTTGTGCTGCCCAGAAGATGTGTCCTTCGAGAGTGAGGGTCTGCGGATGTAGCAGGTAAAAATTAAAAAGCTGAAAGTTAGGAGATGACAATGTGGCTATATTACACTCCATCCAGATTCATGTGTTTGTAGCCTCCCTTGTCCCTGGAGCAAATCCAAAGAAGTTGAAAACAGCAGCAGGGGAAGGAAATACTCTGACAAATTTGCCAAAATAGTGTCATTATGATTGATTGAAGGAACACAGCTGCCACAGGAGAGGACACAGACTTTAAGGGTTGGCATAGATCTTCAAAGCATCTAGGCATATACTGTCAGGTAGGTGAGGATAACCCAGAAATCACCTTCTCCTTCATAATCAGTAAGCCAGAGCAATACAGAGATTAGGGCACCTGTGAAAATGCAGTTGAGACCCAGAGGAGTTGCAGGAGAGAAAAGATCCTTGTGACAGAGTGCAAATACCATAATTTCTTACCAAAGCAAAGAAGATCTACTGGAATTTAGCATACAGCACAGATCTACCTCTTTGCTGTGATAGTGATAGGCAAAACTTGAGGGGATTAAAAAAAGAATAACTGGCTTTCTTTAAATGTTATTAATGGTTGTATGTGAGATGGTAGTAACATAGTACCTGTGATGCTCTGAAGATATAATCAAGTGATCTTTCTGGAGAAGCTAATTTACATGGTAATTATTGTATTCAGTACGTATACAGTTGATGAAAATACAGACTATATGGAGAGCACATAAGCTCTTCTCCAACTGGCATTTTTTTGTGTGATGTTTTTAACTTTTAAAAATATTTTACATGATCTGAATGTAACTTTTATAGATATCAGATTTGCTTCACAATTAGAAATATGTTTGCTTAGCTTACAAATTATTTCCTACTGGCTTGTACCAGCTTACTTTAAGGTTATTATTGTTTATCATTTTTGTTCTAAAATGCAAATGCATGGTCCCACATGCAGTGAGCCCTGTCATGTTATTTACTACAGAAATAAAGAATAAAAGGTAGCCACAGGCTAAATTGACACCTAATTTATTTTTCGTTTCATGCATTGGTGAAGTAACCTTACTGTATTTTTAGATGACTTCTAAAGGTTTGCACTCAGCAAATACCATGATGATGTAACAATTTGCCAAGTGTTTGCATATATGCAAAAATCCTTAATGTAAGCATGCCCAAGTTTATTTGAAATGGCATTGCTAAAACAAAACAGGCAGTATGTGCTTTTGCAGACCATTTTAAAAGGATTGATTTTGTTTCAACTTTTCTGGTAAATCCACAATTCTCATGCATTTCAAGGCCAATTCTTTTCAAAAAAGAAATCTACATCTTAAGTGTGCAATGTTCTTTTATCTTAGTGCACGTGGAGAGTTTGCCTGTTAGACATCCACTTTGCATCAGTACTGTGCTTCAACAAAATATGGACAGTTACATAATCACCTTGGTCTTAACTGGCACATTAGTTGGCATTCATTGCGATCAACAGTGTTATTTCCAATGTCACAAGTCGTAAGAATGCCACTTCAGAAACAGCTTTTCTACCATGAGCAGGACATATTCTTACTCACAAAAGAGTTCATTTTGGTGAAAAGGTTCTAACTGATTTTCTAGCTCTCATTTTCATGCCATACTGTTTGCAGAGCTGTCTGGTCTTCTAGATTTGCATATATTTTGGCCGTTAAATTTGTTGGTACCACAGAAGTTGGTACTACAGAATTAAGGGCTTTACCAGAAAAAAAGAGCTACTTCATGGAAGTCAACAAGTTGAATTTGCAACATATCAGCAAGTATAAGCTAATGTGGCAGGGGAATGTATTTTTATTAAGAAAAAACATCCTTATTGTTACTTAACTCTCCAGAAACTATAAGGAAAATAATAAAATTAAAGCATTTTTCATCTCAATTCAGTTTGTTAATGAGAAACCTTGTATTTCACTTAGTTGTAATCTCAGATCTTGTTTGCTCGTCTCTGTGTCTCTGTCCTTAAAGGTTAATGCAAAACACTTGGGAATGCAGCTGACTGAATTCTTCAATGAAACAATATTTTAGCTGAACAATACTCGTACGCTGCAAGAACCTAGGTGCTTCAACAGGACTTTTACTGAAATGCAAAACTCCAAGAAAGCAAGAGGTGTAATAGATAATAGCCTTGTGATTTAGGTGTTGGGCCTAGATTTTTCCTTCTTCATCCTAATTTAGCCCCTGAGTGCTAGGTGTGAGAGAAACAGCTATACAGATCTAGTCCAATGATTATTCTGTCTATCCAGGATTTTGCATACTCAGCTTCACAGCTTTGTCGCAGAGACTTTAAACAAAATAAACAATAACAAAAGGTCATAATCCATCTCTACTTTAGAAAAACCACCGTAGAATTGATCTCCTGATGGTTGGAGCAGATTCCTGGAACACGGATGAATGGCAGACTGAATCTGAATCTTTCATATCCTAGGTAAATTCCTCTCACTGCCAGACTTCTGTCTGGTCATCGATAAAATTGAAAGGGTTTAGTGTAATTTAGTAAAGAAAAAGAACAATTAAGAAACCTTAAAAATTTTCTGTTCTAAGCTAATACTGAGTGTCTTTTGTCAATAGGAGACAGACTTAATAAAAAATATTTATGACTCATATTATTTCAGTTTGAATGTGTATTTGTATACTGATATCATTAAGTATTACTTTTGCTGTCAGTGAAATCTGGTCTTCTATGATGTTGACAATGTTCTGTATATAGAAAAGGAGGATCTCAGAGAAAACTTGACGAAGTTTGTATACCTTCCAAGACAGTGATAAATTTTTGAGAAAAATTCAGTGGCCCCTCATTTATTTTGCATAATCTTAAAACTATCAGGTAACACAGTGTTGTAATTTTGTAGCAACATTTATCTGGTAATTAACATAGTAACAGATAAGTATTTGGTAAAAATATAAATGGGTCTTAATTCTTTTTTATCATGGATGTCAATATTTCTTTGCTGTTATTACATCTGTGCTTTTTTTGTTTTTTTGAGGCTAAACATAAATTCAGATTACGAATATTTGCTTCTAAAGAATATTTACTGAAAGAAGAAAAGCCTAGAATAGTATGTCTTAGCAGGTCTCTTCTTTTGTAAACAGGATTAACATAAATGGTGCTGCCAGATGATGATGATTAATGGTTCTAAACTCTATAGATCTGCATTATGTAATATCCTTGAAATGAGGACAGTCATTTGTCAAATTACTACAGGTAATTTACAAGAATAGATCGTAGTGTTTTATAATTGCATTTTTTAAAAACTCCTGGTCTTATATTTGATTAAATATTAGGTCTCAAAGCAATGCATTCATTTTCTGTGTAGTGACGTGCAGTGACTGAATAATTAGTTATACATGTGTTTACCCAAAATGATCTCTATCAGATTTCTCATACAGCTGGTACCGTATAAGTAGTCCCACAGAATAAAACCACACTCTTCCCACCAAGAAGCATTCATTTTCTACTTTTGTTTCCTCATCCCTACTCAGCCATGTGGCTGGCAGGGTTTGCAGTTTATCCTTGGGGCTGGAGCGCCTACCTGCCCAGGGGAATTATTTTCTGGTCTTCTGTTAGCATACCCTTACAGGGGAGGTTGTTTTCCCGTGGGCCCTCCCTGGCACCTCTTCTCACCCATGCTGCATCCCCCTGTTTTAGACAATGAATAAAATCTCTGACTTGGCTCATGCCAGCTGTATGGCTCATCAGAGGCTGTGAAGTTCATTAAAAGCTGCATGATATTTTGTATGCAAAGAATTTCTCTGGACCTCTCTGTACTTTTTCACAGAATTACAAAATATGTATGTAACATATGTCAGACAGAAAAACCTGATTCATGTTTTTGTTTTGTTTTGTGGGAGTGCACTAAGAATCCAGTGTTTTGGCTTGTGATATGTTCTAATGTGACCTCAAGTGCTGGATGGAGGACAGATGTAGCTTGCCTTCTTTATTTACTGATGCTGGCTCATAAATATATTGCTAGCTTGGACAACAGAGACAGGCTCCCCTGTGGGCCACTTAGTTGAACTTGACTGAAGAATGTCTGCCCTTGGAAAGAAAAATATTTGGTTTCCAACAGAGAGCTGGATGTTTCTGTGCCAAATGGGACAGTGTTTGGAACAAGCTGGAACAGAATGGAAAGAAGAGTAAATTATCATGCTAAGACTGAAAGTTATTATATAGATACCTAAAACCAAAATACACATATGTGGGTATCTATCTACTGTGAATGTTCCTCCTTTTCTATTTTCAATCACTGTTAACTGCATAAAGCTAATGTATAATCATTCCTTGGAACTTCCTCTCAAAAACATAGGCAGCAAGTGATATGGTCATATCAAGCCGTTTAAAAGAAGACATGCACAGGTCTTATCTATCTTGAAAGACTACAAGGCCCTGCAAAATTCACAGTTCCAGAGCTAGATGCCTTTGTATCTAGTGTCATATACAATTACAGTTTAGTCTGGAGGAGCTCTCTCTCTGTTGCCTGTCCCAGAGATACCAGAATTTCAGTATTAAGACTCAATACATGATACAGATTTTTAGTTCAGAACCAGTATATTTGAATCAAGGGCAACTACTGTCATCAGGCCCCCTTCAAAGACATGTCTGCTCCATATAGGTACATGTGTATGTATCTGAATACATATGTATACATACACATGTTATTTTGGCACTGGTACTCAGATCTTGCTCATAATACTATTTTCCATTATCTGTCCTTGCATATCTCCTTTCAGTGGACATAATATATACTTATAGATTGAGAATTTGAAAGGAAAAGAATCCATATGTTCTGTGAAGGCATCTGTGTGGTTTTATATAATATCTTTATAAGACTGAAATTAAAAAGGGCAAAGAGAACATCATAAAGGTCAACCTATAGAATTTAACAGAATGTTATAATCATGTTATGTTTTTCTTTTATTTTACAGATTACATTAGGAAGTAGCATTAACATAATAGAATCTTGTAAGATAATGTAAGAAATAAAAAGGACAAACACTCAGATAAATTCTATGAGTTTTAAAGTAATTTCTGTATAATCCTGTCAGCCTCCTCACCTCTGGTGGGTTCTGAAGGATTTTCTGTATAGACTGTCTTCCTCAGTTTGTTCACAGGAAGGCTGGAGGCATGGATACAGCTGGATGATGCACGTGCCTCATTCAGTGAATTACTAGTAGATACCATTTGCTGCCTTGCCAAGCAGCAACAAAATAGTAGCAGAGCAGACTCCCATATCAGGTAACACACACACCAGCTGTCCCTTTAACCCACTGCTCTCTTCCTTTCTCATAAACCTCTTCTTTCTTCATCCTTAGGTATTAATGGTTTTCACTTGTGAATAACTTTGTTTACAATGTCACATCTGAAGTACCCAGTGAATTATGGAAAAATTTTGTGTTTGTCATGGAAATAAAATGCTCACTTTTATCATACTTAATAAAAGAAACACTGAAGTTTGCCCTTCCCTTTTAGTATTTGTGTAACTTTAAGGGATGCCTTTGTGTCATGCACACAGGTGCCATATGATGCAGGAGTTACCATGGAAACAGCACTATTGAATGCAAGATCAGGCTTCAGAATAGCTTTATCTTAATCACGTTCAGTTCTTCCATATGTTCCAAGTGTTCTTCTCTGCTCAACATGGAGTGAACATGAAACATAACAAATCTGTGGGCTGAAGGATGATATGCTTCACTTGCACAACTTTTCAGTCATTGCCAACCTGTTTTAGTAATAAATTCCTGTTGTTCCTAGTATTATGTGTATAAAAAAAGACAAGTCACGGGCAAAGCATGTATATGCATTTTCTACATATCCTCAGAAGATATTGCAAGGCAGACATCTGCCAGTGAGATATACTCAGTACTGAAGGAGACTGCAGAACCTTAAGCAGTGGATAAGTAATGTTGTTCCCATAAAGGGTCTATCACTGGTCCTACACTGTTTTATGGGATAAAAGAAAATGGTTAGTTTGAGAGGGGACCCAAGATACCATGGAACCTGTAGATACTTGTCAGTTGAGCACAACCACTATTTTATCTGATTGAGACCTCTATCAAACAATGCTTCCTTCCTTGAATATGAATTTCCTTATATGAAGGAGCTTTTAATTGATTCTTTTGTATTATAAGATGTTCTCAAAGGAAACAGAAAATGTACATGATATAATGCTGTAGATAAAGAACTCTTTTCTAACAATAGTAATGACTGGCCAAATGTGTCAAATGTTTGTATACAACACAATTCAGATCAATACTTCTTTATTGTATCATTCAAGCTTATTGACCAACAGAACTAAATAAACATTCTTAAACCTTTATACTCTCAGATTTAGAAAAGAATGACAAACAATGGTGAAAAAATGTCAGTGTTTAGTACAACATACCGTTACTAAGTATATATGTTATATATAAGACTGACAGTAGCATGAAAACAATACCAGCACAACTGCACAGATACATATTTAAACTATGATCATGTCACATATAACTTCATCTCTGTCATTCAGCCACCTAAACTTTTGTTTTCTTACTAGGGCAGAGGGGAAGGTTTCTTTTTCCTATGTTGGCAACTAAAGTATGCTCTTAAGACATCATACGTGATGATATAAAAAGTCAGCTCAGTCCCAGCTGTGAATGAATCATCTCATGATTTCAGAGAAGGAAAGAAACGGTGTGGACTGTGAATGGGCAGATACAGAAAGGGAGGAATTCCCAAGAGATGGATTTCACTTACATCATCTCATAGAAGCAAAGTTTTACTGAGGAATGTTTACAATAAGACATGAGAAATGTCAATATGAAAAATTAAGGAATAGAAAACCTTACAGTGAGGACCTCTAAGCAGCCATAACATTTATCTAGCAGAATTCAAGATACACAAAATGAAAGGAAATTGCTGTTGATAATGTTAGGAGGAAGAATAAAGAAGATTTATGAGTAAGAAAGAGAAGAGGAAGCACAGCAGATGTATGAAGTAGATTTATGAAGTAGAAATGCAAGAAGTAGAAACAAGATAAGACTGTGAAGGAAAGTCATGGTCACACATGAAAGCCCAACATACAGCCAGTAAGCATGCAGGAAACAATGGTGGTTGTTCTAAAATAGACTGGATGGCAATCTGGATGGATCAGCATTTAATGAAGAGAAAGCTACATGGACACTTCGGTAAGAAGAGCAATCACTTCAGAAAAGAAAAGCAGAAAAATCCTGCCAAAGCTAGAAGGAGGGAAAAGGTCAAATGAGTGGTCACAATCAGAAATGCAGTCTCCTTCATACTTAAGAAATTACAAGACTTATTCTAGTGTTGAAACTGTGTGTACTTCCACACAGTCACTTCCCTTTATCTGCTGTTCTCAAAATCTGTTGCAAATGCATCTTTTCCCTCTCAAGAAAATGTTCTGTGCTTCTCTTGGCTTCTTTAATGGCCAAACATGCAGTCTGGCATTAGATATTGACACGGGTGTGGACTCATTAGTTCATAGGGTTGTAAAAATTAAAAGGATGAATGCACAAGAATTTCATTGTCATTGTGGCTGTTCAATAGGACAGGGATTTTATAGGCTATGGAGGTTTTTTATGAAATCGCAGTCAAACATTCGGCAGTGACAACTGCCATACCAAGTTCCAGAAACTGGTGAAACAGGGAATCACTCTGATGCTTAGTAGCTGTGAGCAGTGTGGCTGTGGCTAGCCCTCACCACTTCAACATTGGTATCAAGCAGTCGTTGTCATCGTGTGAAACAGACCAAAGTTCTTCTCACTTATCTCCCAGATCCATGGCTGCCTACAAGGTAAGATGTCCCCAGAAGAAGGTTTATTACTATTTTAATCAGTTCTGTGTATAAAATTCTGCTGCATGTATAATTTGTTCTGCTTCCATTTTGAAAGTCTTGCTGGATTGAATTAATTTTCAATAATTATGAAGCATGAATACTAGTCTGGGTATTCAGCTGCTGATAAGCCTGAAAATGAGTTCTAACTTGGAAAACAGATTGACTTATTTTTCATTCATTATAAAAAAAAAAATAAAATAAAAGAAATTACAGGCTAAAAAGGTTACCTGAGGCAGGTCTCATGTGCAAAAGCAGCAGCAATATAAACATATATTGCATAAAAACCAAAGCAATTAATATCTGTACAACAAAGTGCATAAAGAACTAGTTCATACACAATGATAACTATGGTTATAAACTAGCCTATTAATCTGTAAAGCAAACTTTGTAATCAGTCCAGCAATTTTCAGTCTCAAATAAGCCATTTGATAGAAATCTAATTAGATTTGTGTTTCAATTCTGGGAATATCATTGTGTGTGCTTTTTCTACTGCTTTATAAGCCATGACAAGTTGTTCCCAGGACACTTAACAGACAAGTTTCATCCTTCACTGGAGCTTAGAGTACATTTAGGACATGTCCTGCAGAGCTGTTTACTGTAGTGGTTCAAGGACACCTGGTGCTGTGGAACAAATGTTTTATTTACAAATATAGATTTAATGAGTTTCTGACGTGCAGTAAGATATCCTTTGATCCTGAAAAAGGTGATAAATACTAGCGTAATGCAAACAGAGATGATGATTTAAACTAAGGCATGCCAATGCTGTAGTACTGGAGTAAGAGGTCTTTGATAAACAAAGCACTGGGACTGTAATGTAATTTTAACACCTTCCATGGAAACTCCTGGTTAAAAGACAGTAAGTAAGTGTCCAGGTCACTGATGTGATAGCTCAGAGCAGACAATTCTCTTTAATAATGGTGGTTTATTGTCAAACAAAATTGGGGTACATTTGGGTTCCTACTGTACTTTTCAGACTCATTTGCAAAGACTTCTTATAATCACTCTGGCGTTGCTAGGATATTATACTAGTATCGCATTTCTGTACCCCTGTTTGTGCCGAGTTTATCTTACATACTTGGTTATGTAGCTGTGTTCAGCCACGTCAGTGCCAATGGGCAGTGGCACAAGAACTGATGATCTCCAGCACCACTGAGTGGCAGTCCGGTTCTACGTGCTAGTGCCTGCATCGCAAATCCGGCACCCTTCCTCACCGGGGTGTTTGGTCCGTGGGAGTAATCCATCAACATTTCAATATGACATTGTTTACATGACAAACAGCCAATTCACCCACTTGAAAAGCAGGCTACATTGAGAAAAGATATTATAAAGAGAGTCTTTATGGTGGAATTTTAACAAATAAATGCCATGCATTCACATCTGCTAACTTAAAATTCAAAATACTTGAGAATTACAAGTACTTGTGAAAATAATGAGGTTTTGTGTTCAGAGGAAGCTGTACAATGATTCTGATGTACACATTTATGAAATATTGCTGTTCGCCTTGCAGCAAGCATATAGGGGCCCTAAGGAAAAATTGGGCTTATGCAGAGTACTTCCTACAAAAAAAAAAACAAAAAAACCTAGCACAGAGATGGCTCAGACAAAGGACATAAGCAACCTACTTCAGATAAGATACAGGAAGTAGAGAAAAAATGGGTGAAGAAGTCAGTTATCATTTTGATTCCAACTTTGATGGAAGCTAGTTACTTGCTGACTGTCATGGTACTAGCCTATTTTCTCACATGCAGATATTGCAGATATGTGAGACTGATTACAATGTGAAAGAAAAATATGGTAACTCTGGTCTCACTCATCAATCTGGGGAGAAAACCAGTTTTGGCTTGGATAACTAAATATGTTCACTTCTACTGCACATAAGCTCAAAGCAATTAAAATCTACCACATGACAATTCAAGACAGTCAGTTAAATAAATGCTGTTTTGAGAGGCATCTTTCTCATGAAGACTCTCCATGCCTTTTACATTTTTTCTGTTTTCATAAGTGTGTTGGCAGTCATGTACCTTTGTCCAATACAGATCTAATCATCACACCTTGGAGTTACAAAGTCATGGTACAAATCTCTGTCTTCTAACATGGAAAAAATAACTTTATTAGAATAAAGAAAATTAGAGCCAGACAATTTGCTTTTCTCTCCTCTGAAGAGTTTCAGTCTAAAGCACCTTCACTCCACACTTCCTAACAGCCTTTGTAATAACAGCAAAGTAATATAAGTTCAGATGTCTTCATATCCCTTGTTTTCTTTTCAAGTCTTGGCATTGTCTTGGCGTCCTTCCATCCTTCTCCAGATTTCTACATTCACTTTTATCTTACCTGTTCTTAAAGCCTCTGAATTTTCACTCATCTCTGTCATTTCTGTATCTTGCTTTCTCCTGCATTTCACTCAAGCCAGCCAGGGGGCTTTCAAATCCAAGGAGAAGAGAACACCATCTCTGTTAAGGCATCTCACGCATCATAGCCCCAAGCTTTGTCATCAGAAGACTTTGGTGTAAGTGATCCAGACATAGCTGTCACCTCAGACACTTCCTTATCTGGCTCCTGGATGACAACCTCAATGCTGAAAAGAATCTGTACAAGGGACTGAAATTTAGGAGGTACAACAGGTTTAGCAGCAGGATATTTACAAGAGGGCAAAGGGCAAAGAAAAAAGTAGAAATAAAAAGAAGAATAAGGAGAAAAAGGAAGAAGGTGAAATGAACGGGAAGACTTCTCCCATTCCCATAAGGCCACAATGAAATTGGTTACTTACATAACACCAGATTTTGCTTCATCACCTCTAGTAAGTTCTCTGTTAATTCTTAGTCACAGTTGAGCTCTAACTGTCACACCTTTCAGTCTTGGGATCTCTATTATGGAAGATAACTCCAAAACAGTATGTGTAATTAGATGGAACAACAGAGTGTGACAAGAACTCTGTACCACAGAGCAATGATGTGCAATGCAGCACACTCATCATAGCTAGCAAGAGAACCTTTTCTGAAAAGGTATTTCATATTCACCCTGACCTCCCCAAAGAAAAACTGCCCTTAGAGATAATTTATTAAACACTGAAAAATAAAGACGTGTCAGTGTTAAAGATGTCTGTGAATCTTTAATCCCTCATTAAATTATGATGCCGGCTTTAGTTTCACAATCATATACATTTTTTTGCCTTCACCCCTGCTTCATTATGTGCAAAGAGTGAGCTTGTTAGTGTATTCTTTTAGCTTCATCCAGTGTGTGGTCTACTACTTTCCACTATTCAGTCTCAACTGTGAGGACAGCCGTCCATTTCCTGCTGGCCTGTTCTGTGGTTCTCACAGCACATACACATTTCACAAACATTCACATCACAATGCTTCCCTGGAAGAATGCAGTTTTATCATCCCACCATACAGCTGGGAAGCTCTACAATATGAGTATGTGAGACTTCAAGCTGGGTAGTTCATGATGGGTAACATTTTGTATTTTCAAACAGCAGTTTCCAGTAGCTTCAGGTATAGCTGTGAATGTTTAAACGTTTCTGTAAATCAGCCTGTGAGATCTCAAGCTGGACAATGAAAACAGAGAACAACATAAACGCCTGGAACAAATGTGATTAAATGAACTTGCCACACAGGAACTCTGCAGTGGAAACAGACTCCACTTCTCCAAAGCAGCTACTGTCCAGTGATGAGATCTCCCTTGCATTCCCCTGTGGCACCAGGGCTTTATGATAAGAAGTGTCACACAACCTTGATAACAAGCAGTGTTATTGGTACATCACAGATATTAAACTGTGCTCTTTGCTCATGTAAAATCCCCTGTTATGCCTGAAAAGGAAGTGCGGACTGCAATAAATAGGACTCTGAAGATAACTGTGTGTCTTGTTTCTGGAGCAGTTGCAAATGCTGAACACCTCTTTAGGGGATTTAACTAGAAAAGACCGTCTAGTGAAAACTCCATGATTCCCATTATAACATCAGACACCGTGTACTGAAGAAAAGCCACCAGAAAAACACAGAGCAAATTTTTCAAACTCTTTTAGTGCAGGCAAGATCTTTCTGTTGAACTGAAATCCATACTTATGGAGAGGGGAATAAGACAAGGAAGCATCCTTAGATAAACAGCAAAGAATTTCATTCTATGGCAGGAATAAAACAACCCAATTCCTTATTTTTCAGGTACCATAGCTGGATTCAACCTGTAAGACTCTGAAATGGTAGAAAGAAGGAAAATTGTCCCAAAATACGCTTGCCCTCCCTTCCCCTTGCCCCCCTAAATCTGCTGAGGTGTTATTTCAATTTAGGGAGCCATGGAAAGTTGCAGAATTAGGAAGTGAGGAAGCCCATTTGTAAGAGCCCATTAAGCCAGAGTGTTTTCAAGACTATGATTTTAATCTCTTAATTTTCTGTAGGTTATTTAAGTGCTACCTTATGCCAGACTCTTGTTTTCATGTTCAATAAAAGCTTTAGGAACTGGAAGAAGTTGGTGTCTTCTTATGTCTATGCTTAAATTAAAAAAAGGGCACTTCCCCTCATGGTCTTGAGCATTGCTGTTACAAATTTGCATTTAGCAGACACATTGCTCTTGAGTCAACTAGTACCCCTTCAGTTTTATATATGGGTATTTGTGTACATGAGAAACAAAACTCCATCCTGCCCTTGACATTAATACTGTCATCAGGGGGGAATATTCATTGGGCAGACAGACATAACTAGTGCTAGGACCAGGCTTAAATTAGGGGGGAATATTCATTGGGCAGACAGACATAACCAGGCTAGGACCAGGCTTAAAAGCAAGGCAAACCAGACCCCAGAGATGTTAAGAAAGGACCAAGGAAAGGGCAGAAAAAGAGAAACATGGAGGTAAGGGGTCTCGAGTAAGCAGCTCAAGGAGCAAAGTAAAGGAAACTAATTAAGTCTAAGTCTAGGTTAAAGAGTTGACAAGCCTGGAGCAAACCCGAGAAAGAGCTAAGCTAAGCAGAGAGGACCAGAGTACAGAATACCATTACAAACAAGTAACAATGCTGAGATCGCAAGACCAAGTGGTGAAATGCCTACGTGAGACACTGACAAGCCACCAGATTGCTTCAGAAATCCATCCTCAGATGTCAGTGTTGGCACAGTCACACAAACCACAGAGCTATAGAATGGTTTGAGCCGGAAGGAACCTTAAAGATATCCAGTTCCAACCTCACTCCGGGCAGGAACACCTCTCACTAGACCAGCTTGCTCACAGACAGACACTGGTTGCAGAGTTTTCCTGCCCAGGCAGTACCTGGCAGGGACTTGCAATTAAAACCCTATGGATAAAAAGAAATTCTGTATCTTTGAAACTTTGCAAATACTGCAAAAATGAAAGGGATTGCAGCACTTTCACATCTAACAGAGGGTGTGGCTGGAACAAATGTATTACAAGTAACTCATTAAGAATTTCCCTGGTGCTTATCAAAGACATTTCTAGATTACACTAAAATATCGTAATTAAATCTGTACATGAACAACTTGTTCATCAGAGTAAACTGAGTGGATACCAAATGGAATTAACATGAGTATGTGCCAAAGCACATCCAAATGTATGTTCCTCTGTTCAGTACTCATCTGAGTAATTTTAAATGTTATGGCAGCATATAAAAGGACATTACTTTAACTCACTGCTTTTTCAGTGATAAAGTTTCCTGCCATCTAGTACTAGGCAATTATCACCTATAAATTTACATGCATGCTTAATGCTATTTCACTTGATCAGGCTACTCATGTAATTTAAAGACACGTGCAGCTATGTGCTCAATGGGTGTCTTAATTATCCACTCCTATTTTAGTTAGGTTTCCTGATGAAAAACAGCTTCTGAGATCATACTGTAGTATCCATGCAGACATATATCTGTCAATCCATACTCATATAACAGCTTTTGAACCTGCTGGCCAGTTTCAAGCATACATCACAGAGAAGCTAGCTTACAGACATTAAGTTTCTGTATATCAAATCGAAATAGACAGTTAAACAGAGGAAAGAAAGATTATTGGAATTACTGGCATTCCCATCACCCACTGATGGAAAGGCTGTATCATGAATATATAAGACTACAGAATTCATGTTATAAAGTTATTGTGGATGCCCTTTCACAACTTGTAGGTTATTAGACATTGGAGAATTCCAGCAGACAATACTGATCCACAAAGCTTCAACAGTTTCCATTCTCCTGAGTCTCTGGGCTGCACATTAAAGAAGCGTTACTTTCTAAAAGCAAACTCTCCAAAAAAAGTATAAATATGAAGAGCTTCATCATTAGAACTTCTTTTTGTGAAAAAAAAAAAATCTTCTCTTGTCTTGCCTTAAATGAAGTTCAAAATGTTAAAGAAAAGCAACAAAGTAGCAGAGTTGCTTCTCTGATTTTTGGGGGGTGATCAGCCGATACTTCCAGTTTAATTACTGTTCTGAATGCATGGGAACTTTCTGCGTATTTCTTTCCCAGTGTTGACATCATGGAAATTTCACAAAGTCTGACAGCCGGATAGAAAGCAGTATTCCAAAGGGACCTTCCTCTGGGCCCTATAGCGCTTGGCAGACATTCATAAATAGGACCTGTTTTCTTTAGGTTTTGAGCAGATCTCTTCTGGACGACTAATGATTCTGCTAATAGCAAAATGATAGAAAAAAGGTTTCACCAAATAGGGGATCCTCTTTATGTTTGTGGGAGAGTTGTAACAGACTTTTAAAGACTTAGTCTGATATCATTTCATGGCTTAAGGCCTCAAAACTGTATACTGAGAGGCATAAAATCTTGAAGTCTCATTTTCAGTAGGATTTTTTATAAATAAGAGGCATAAAGAGACTGGTTTTTCTTTCCTCAAATTCCTTATACTCTAGAAATAGTTGAATTTTTAAACCAAGAATACCTGAACCATGTTTAAAGAAAACTTACTAGGTGTAAGGTAATGGAATATTTTGTAGTGTAGTGCATTTTTCATAGAACTGGTAATTTTTTCTCTTCCAAGGAACAATCAAGAGCACAAACAGAACCTCAATTGTTTTTAATTTGATTTATAACAGGCTGTGTTCTCCCCAGCCAAGGCTGCAGCTCAGTCGTAAGCTGACACTATTTTTGTAAACTGGTGTGGGCTCACTGAACATACCATACCTGTTCAAAATCTGTCTCGCTGACTATGCTCATGTGAAATCTTCAGTAATAAGAAGAATGAATGGTATGTAAACAGCATAATGAATGTAAAATGTCACCTCTTAACAGTATCTGTCTTAGCTCAGTTTGCCTTATAGAGGTATGGAATTAACAATACCCACTTAATGTTAGAGATGTGGCATACTGCACTTCCTGGAGGGGCTCTTGATTTCAGAAAATAGGATCAAAATAGCAGTTAAAGCTTAGAAAATTTCCAGGAAGAAAAATCTTCACACCCCATATTTCTGCAACATTCTTGAGAACTTCCAATTTTACTACCATTTTCACTTCTATAAATTTGGCATAAAATCCCCATTGCATGGGATTTTATATTCATCCATGTCCATTTTACTTTCTTTTTAAGGAGAGATAAATACACTTGAAGAGTCTGTCTGCCGGATTCATTACTAATGGCATGAAATCATGTAAATGAAAGCTGAAGTGAGATCCCACCAGCAGCCTCAGTGATAAGCATTTGAGTAGCTGGAGTTTGTGTGTTCTTTTCAAGTCACTCTTTCTAGTGCTTCGAGAAACATATTTTTCTTTGGCCTCACAAGAGCTAGATTTTATCCATTTTATCTCTGTCCTTAGCTTTCACTAGCAGTTGTTAAAACAGTCTTTATATAACATACACTGAAGACCATTCTCCTAGTTAAGAAACATTCTTCAGTGTATTTTCTTCTCATTTTTGTGATGGTGGCACTGCAACACCTTCATACGTATTCATGGAAAATTCTCTGCTAATCTACATGTAACTGTGTTTTAGACTGTAATTCTTCCTTTTGAAATATGGAGAGATATATACATTGAAATAATACAGAAGTCAGTAGGGAACTACCGCAATAATCACCAGATGTACACACACTTCAGCAGATTTCAGGGGCAGGATGACTTTTTCAGCTTAGTTGTGGCACCTGTAAGTACTGAGATATATGGGGCACATCAGTGGCCGTTTTGCTGAATGATAACTCTAGATTTTTTTGTGCTTATGGAATAACTTATCTACAATATGGTTGTGCTTCTGAATTCTCTCCTTAGCAATGTGGAGCAGGTGCCGGGTCACTTGTTAATGACAGGATTCACATTTGATGTCAGCAGAGTTTAATTTCCAGTGCAATAGTGCAGAAACCTTGCAAAATGCCTGCAAAATCTTGCAAAAAGTCCCCCATGTTTCATGAGGCATATGCCACTCAGGGCCCCCATGCCACAAGGGGATGTACTTTGGCTTGCCTGAGCCCATTGCTTCATATCTGCCTTGAAGGAAGAAAGCAGACCAGCCCTGAAGCCCCTCAGTAACTGGCTTTTGAGCGTTTGTGTCAACGGAGAACCAATTTCTGGGGTTGTTCCATCTTGCTGTGCCCCTGAGGTGGAGCACCAGATCTGGTTAGGCGGGAGCAGCTCCTTGGAAGGAACCCGCGATCTCTCCCAGTCTCACACAAGCCTCCACTTCCACTGAGCCTCACAGGTGCGCCCCACAGCCGGTAGGCCATAGGAAGACCGCCACTTTCCTGCTCCCGTCCATAGGAACTCAGGCCCTGCAGGCCTTGACGGGGCGGGAGGCGCAGGGGCGATAGGACCCGGCGGCCGGCAGGCGCTGGCGCATGCGCGATAGTGTAGGTGCCGCTGGACGCCGCCGAGCTCCGCGAGCCGGGGGGGGGGGTGTGTGTGTGTGTGATTGGGGCAGCTGCTGGGACCGTCCCTTTAGCGCCCCGCCGGAGGCATCGCCTGCACCGCCGGGCATGGGTGCCGCGGCTCCGAGCTCTGCTGCCTTGTCCCGTCCCGATGAGTCCTCGCTGGAGCAAGTGAGTGAGGGTGGCGCCCGGGCGGTAAGTAGCAGCTGTCCCCCACCGCCTAGCCCCGAGGCAGCTTGTCCCTCACGGGCGGAGAAGGAGCCAGAGCTCCTGGGCCGGACTGTGCCTCCGCTGCCCTCAGCCCCGCTCTGCTTCTGAGGCAGCCCGTGGCTTTACCCCTACACGGGTTTATTGTTGTAATTAAAAGAATTCGCCCATCAGTATTGCCGGGCGGGGCAGCGGGAGAAGGGAGGCTGGCGGGGGTGGGTGACCGGTGGCCGCTGCGGGGTTTGGCTGCTCCCGCCGGGGCGCGGCTGATCAGGACCGCCCCGCAGTTTGGCTGAGCTCCGCCGCCTCCACCTGCGCGCTCGTCTCTCGGCACGGGGGACTCGCCCGGCCCCTCTCCGCCTCTTCCCCTGCAGGGCGCCGGCGGCCCGGCCTTGGGAGAGAGGATGTGGTGAGAGGATGGGGCTGTTTCCCGCTGGGGCTCGCCATGGCCAGGGAGGACTCGGTGAAGTGCCTGCGCTGCCTGCTCTACGCCCTCAACCTACTCTTCTGGGTGAGTGGAGCGACGCGGGGCGGGCCAGGCTGGGCCCCCACAGCCGCCCGAGCAGGTGTGTGGAGGAGCGGTGCTGGCGGCGGAGGGCTGCCCGCCTTGGTGCCCCCGGTGTGCTGCCTGGGCCGGGCAGTTCGCACTGGGGAATCCTGGTCACGGGAGGTAAAGAAAAAAAAGCCTTTGGAAACTAGTTGTAAGTAAAATTAGATCCGGTATTAACGAGTGTTATAAATACACGTGTGAATCTGTGCACCTGGAACACTTACAGAGGGAAGTATGCATGGGTTTCAGAGCATCCTGTGACGCTAGCTGAGCTCCACACTCTTGCAGGTACCTGAGCAGTGAGCTACTCTGCAGAGGCCTTGCCTTTTTGTGCTTTCAGTTGCCAGATTCTAACAGGCAGGCAAGGTGATTTCTTACGTTTGTTTTCAGAGTTTCAGTCAAAGCTATATTTATAGCAGCAGGATTTCTCACTCAAGCATAAGTGGGTGTGATCTGCACTTGCTCTTAAACTTTCACAGCTCTAGACAAACAGTATGATGAAGGTCACTTAGAGTCCTCACTCACTTGCACTGAGTGGAATCTTCTTCACCTGAATAGTTGAGATTTATGCTTGATAAGGCTAAGGGAACAAAAGGGCAAAAGGCATGACATCCCATAACTGTTAACAGCGGTTGACTCCTGAGGTGCTGTAGGCTTAAACGATGCAGGGATAATACATGGAAGGGGACCAAGCTTGGTTTATAATGGGATTGAGATGGAGTCCCACAATTACTGAAAATTAAGTAGAGATCATTTAGATTTTTTTTGTACTTTAAATAATGATGTCTCAGATTGCCCTTAACAAGAAAGTAATCATGTGTCCATTTCCCTTCCTCCCCCCAAATCACAGAGGAGAAAGGATCTTTTGAATCTGTCCCAGGGAAGAATATGGTAACTTCTCATGCTTGTCTCCAAAATATAAAGAATGGGTGTAATTAATCTTCCTAGCTGAGATGAGAACACTGGGTATTATACCAGAGTAGCTAAGTGAAATCTGTATAGAGCTGAAGCATGTGACTGGGTGTAATTAAATAGTAATTGCCAGTACAGCAGATGACTTGCACCACAGCTATTGCACAGAATTAAAGCTGTCTTCCATAATGTGTGTAAAATTAAAGGTGTTGGAACTTGAATGAAAAATTGGCCAGTCCATTTTGAGTTCTCTGTATTTTATGAAGCAGATGAATGTACTGGTTTGATTGAAACTAAATAAATAAGCGAAAATACCCAAGCCTGCCAGATTTGTGTGATATGAAATAGGATGCATGGTGGGTGGGTAGTTAAATGTATTTGCAGTTACATCAGACTTCTTTGGAGGAATGTGTGATAAAACCTCTTTCTGCTCCCTGGTCCTGCTCAGATGTGTATTTAACAGCTAAATACAAATCTGCTACTAGCTGCTTGTTGTAGGGAAACCTGCCACATCTCCTGCTCTGTCAGAGCTTAGATTTTCTCCTAGTTGGCTTAGTAGGAGTTTTGCCACTGCCTTTTCTGAGTGTCAGAGCATGACATGAAGGCAGAGTTTTTCTGGTGAAAAGTTTCCCTGGCAGCAGGTGCTTATCTACTGGTGTGGGCATGGGGGCCATGATTTTCCCTTGCCGCTGCTCTTTCTTCCATTTGGAAAGCTTTAGCTTGCCTGTTGCTTAAGTTAGTGTTTACTTGGATAAACACCAGCCCAGGTTGGGGGCTGGATGTCTGGAATTTTAGATTAGATCAGCTCTTTAAAAATGTGCAGAGTTGTTCCTTCCGAGCATGGTGGTTCTGACCCAGTGGGTAAAGACAAGATCGATGCCATGATCCCAGGGTCTGTACAGACATCCCAGTTTGGGATGCATATGTGTGATTCTCTTCAAGGCCAGTCTTTGAGAGTTTTATGCTTTCTCTCGCTTTTTTCCTTCCCAAGGGCCATTGCCGCCAAACGTCTTCTAGCTTGTTGATAATGTGCCCAGTGGCTGTGTCAGTTATCAGTGTTAGACTGAAAACAGTGCAAATGTGCAAACAGCATGTGTTGACTTTTTAAAATCATGGTATGACTGAGAATCCTGGCTGGAATAGAGTGACATTCCTCATTTCACTGTGCTGGTGTCCAGTGGTAGGTCTAACCACGCATTGTGCAAAAGGGATTGCTTTCTCCTCCAAACTGAGGTCTTGAAGCTTTTGAAGGTTGACAGAAACTGTTTCAGAACTGGTCATCACTGTCTGGTGTGGTCTATCAACCTCCTAAAGGGAACATCTGAAGTCAGCTTCAGGCCTGTCCTTTGTGCAGCTGTCCCAGTGGGTGCATGATGGGACTCTAACATTTGTTCTTGGTGAGGGCAGACTAGTGCACATAAAGCTCCTACAGATGTTATGCCTAACAGAATTCCTAATCTGACCATGAATACTGCTGAAAAACTGAAGATGTTGATGGTTGCCACAGCATGCTGGTGTCTTCTCATTGGTTGCTGTCAGAGCCTATAGAAGCAGAGAAGTGAGAGAGCTTTATCAGTAACTCTGCTGACATCCTTATAGCTTCTCCAGAACATTGGTTGTAAGAGTTCAGCTGTGTGCCTTCTGTTTGAGAAGACATGTTTAAGCTGGGCTCAGCTGATGAGCTGTATTGCAGAATCTTAAACAGGCTGTTGTACCTGTGTGTGTACGAGGGGGAGGCAGGTATTGTTTGTTATACTTTTTGTAATTTTTGGCCTGAAGGCTGCTTAGCTGTAACTAATTCATAAGAAATCAGCTGTTTCCTGGGTTCAGCAGTAGCAGTCATTTTTTCTCCTTCTTAGTAACTGGTGCAGTGCTGTATTTTTGGCTTTCAGCCTGGGAACAGTGCTGACAACACCGATGTGTTTAGTTACTACTCAAATGTTTAGTCTGACTTTGATTCTCATGCTCTGCCAGGGAGGAGGGGAAGCTGGGAGGAAGCAGAAACAGAACACCTGATCCAAACTAGCCAAAGAGATATTCCACACCACAGCATGTCATGCCCAGGATGTAAACTGAGAGTTACCTGGAAGGGTTAGTTCACTGCTTGGTTGGGCAGTGGTGAGTGGTTGTATTCTATTCCCTTATTATTTCCCTTATCATTATTATTATTGGTGGTAAAAGTAGAGATTTCTGTTATACCTTAGTTACTGGACTGTTCTTATCTCAACCTGTGGGAGTTCCATTCTTTCAATTCTCCCCATCCCTCCGGGAGTGGGGGGAAAGAAAGGAGGGAAGTGAGCAAGAGGGCTGTGTGGCTGACTTACGGTCTGGGCTTAGACCATGACAAACTGTAAACCCAAGGTTCTGTTCCAGTGGTTCATCCTGTTTGGGTGATAGACCAATTGACATATTGCCTTTACTGCTTCTGAAAAACACTAGTTTTGTGGATGTGAATGGATCGCTATTTCTGGAGCTGCAACTTGCAGCAGATCTTGAAAGGTGTTTTGTTTTGAGATGAGCATCAGTCTGTTGTTAAGTGAATGACTGTGGTTTAGACCTGATGAAACCCTTCTGGAAGATGTTTACAAGGTCAGTTGAATAACGCATTTTGTTGCAAGATGTCTTTTTGTAAATGATAGGAATTGTAGTTTCAGGACCAACTTGGGCCTTCTAATTGTATAAGGGTTTTTCTTTATAGTGCCCTGGACAAGGAATATCCTTCAGACTCAATCCTGCAATTAACATCTGTTTTCACTCTTCTGTCATCCTCATGTGTAAATGAGCATCACTTCTTAAGGTAATTTAAGACACTTGCTTTCGACAGGTGTCTCATCTGACACTCTGTAACACTGCCTTTTGCAGCATGCTACTTTCTGGAAAGCCTGATAAAAAGAGGGGACCTCCCAAAAAGTATGATTTGGTATTTTATACTTGAGACTTAGTGCTTAACTAGGCAGATTATCTTAATGGTGCTTGAAAGAAGGAATGCTCCTACTGGTTCCTAATTTTCTCTTGGTAGTGGCAATACTGACCTTTATCATCTCTAGCTACTATGTGTGTCAGGACTTAGATGAATTTAGTTTTGATAGTTCTACAAATATAGTTTATGAGACTTCTGGTGAGGCTTTTCTGTATCAGCAAGCTCTTGATGCTGCTCCAGCTCATTAGCAGTCATGTATGCAACATAAGCATCTTCTTTCATTTTGAGCACTGTATAACTTGTCCTAACAGAAATCCTCCTCATCATGTCTTGCCATTGTTCTTCTTTACCTTGCTATGGTCTCTTTTCGTAAACATTTATGCCGGGGAGACATTCAGTCACAGAACATGGCCAGCCCATAATAATGGCACAGGCATAGCACAGGAGATTATGGACAGCAGTGGCTTGCAGGGGTATTGTGCTACAACAGGAACTTGAAAATGGTGCTGAATACAGGAAAGTTCAGTCTCCTGTCTGCTTACAATAGGAGGTGATTAAGCAAAGCAGTAACTTTGAGAGGCACAGGCCTGTTTTACTTGGCAGTTCAGCCATGTGTGTTCTTTCAAAAAATTATAGTCAAAATAGGTGAACTGGGTAGTGATAGTAGATGCAAGTAAAAGCAGTACAATTATTTTGTCAACTTTCCCATTTTTTAAAGAAAGTCTAGCTGTTGTGCAGGAAAAGCTCTGTATAGGCTTTATGTCTTCAGAAAACTGCCAGCTTTCCTTGTTTTTTTTCTTCTGGTGAACATGTGAGGCAGAAAGGAGGAGCAGCTGCCATTGTGTCCCTTGTAATTGGTCATGACTGTGCTGGTCATGACAGTGGACATGTACTGTAGTGGCTTGGACAAATCAAGGTTGTAAGTTGCAGATGACTGTGTCATAGGTGATAAGGATCTCTTAACCAATGATTAATAGTGTCAGTAGATATTTGAGCCAAACCAGCAATGTTGCCACATCCTTCACCTTGTGAGGTTTTTCTGCCTGGGGATGTGCTTTTTCTGTTGAGCAGTGCCTAAGCTTTCCTTCACAAATGTAGAATTACCATCTAATTTCAGCTCTGTGATTGCAGCCAATAAACCTTCCTGGCAGGTAGTGGAAATTGCTTTGCATCTATCTTGAATTTGTGCCTGTAAACAAAAAGTCACATGAAATGAAAAAGGAGCAAGCTTCCAGTTGGTTTTCCTTTTGTTCAGAATACCTTAAATTTTCCAGTTCTGGCTAGGTGTACCACCTGGGAACTCGGAAGAAAAGAATGTTAGTGTTGTGCAAAGGAGCACTAAGAGTGGTTGGGAGCAGTGGTATTGTATTTCTTGCTTTTTCCAACCTCAAATGTGTGTATTGAATCTTGTAATTTTTTGCTTCAGTTTTTGAAATCTACTGTGACATTAGAAAGAAATCAGTCCTCCTTTTCGTGGAACCAGGCTGTGTTTCTGCTGCTTTCCAACTTCCACTCTTGTTGGTGGGGTTTGTAGATATTTCGAATTATTAGAGTTCATGTCAAGTTTTTAAGTTTAGGTGACGAATGATACCCATTGAAACGAACACTGCCTGGCTAGGGACCTGTAACAGTGTAAACATAGGTTCATTCTAGTCTAATATACTCTGATTTTAGAGACTGCAGTGTAGACCTGGGTAATTGAAATCTGATTGTCTTAGCATTCTTATATAAAGAAAATACCTAAAAGCCATGCAAGAATAACCCTGGCTTCTGTGGGAAAATGGTGTATTTTAAAGGAATGTGTTCAGCATTGCAAGCTACAGGAGAAGTTTTAAAGGACCAGAAATACCAGAAATCAGCCATAACTGAGAGTCATAGAGTCAGCTTTCCATCTACCTCTGTATAACCTTTTTATCCCATGTGTCTTTGTAGGTGATAAAGCTCACCCTTCATTGCATGTCAACAGTGAATTGATAGACAAGGCTCTGCAAAACTGTTCTGAAAAAGAGTGATTTGATGTGATGATGGGAAGAAAAAAATAAAACCAGACTCCATCCTAATGTTAGAAATTACATTAATACACTTCTTAATTGAAACTCAGAAATAAGTGGAATCACAGACCGTTTTTGTGTAATCCTTATGGTTAACTGTGTGGAACTCATTGTATCAATCTTGAGGATGAAGGCACAAACCTATACTGACTTGGTTTGACAGAGATCAAAAGGAGTTAAAAACTTCAAGCTAAATGTTTATACCAGTAAGCTGTGATCTCTGGCAGACCTGGGAAGGTCCATCTGGCCTGTAGGTAGTTGCATTTGTTTTTTTTTTGGTGTTTTTTTTTTTTCCCTTCAAATTTATCATCACTTTGTAGAATGTAGCTACCCAGTTATTTGGCCATTCCCAGGCACTGCTTCTTCACCATACCCATCCATCCAGAGTCTATGGTAAACACTTGACATGGCTCATAGGAGTAATACCAATTTTTTACTCTCTAGTAGCTCTTTCCTGAAGAATAGGGGATAGGTTAATTTTCTGCAGTTTTATGAGAACGTGTACTTTAATTAAAAATGCAGGTTCATTTTAGTCATTTTCATATGCTCTTGGGTATTCACATGTAAAATAGTGAAGTTAAGAGATGTTCCCACAAACAGCTCATTGTAGGTCCTGTGAATCATAGGAAATACTTGCACTTTTTTCGTACTAATCTTCCAGTTATATACCCTGGGTTTAAAAATAATTTGTCTGCCATCTGTGAGGTTGACTAGAGTCTGTGAACAAAACCAAGCTCTTACAGAAAGAAAATTGAGAGTATATTTTGTATATGTGAAGGCATATCATCTTGATGGTGGTGCATGGCTCATGATACAGATCTAGACACTTGAGCTCTGAGCACTGCTACAAATCACCCATGATTAGCAGCACATGTCTCTGTCTCCCCAGAGGCAAAAGTTCTCCTGACAGTGAAATGCTTTTGAGGGAAGAGTGGCACAAATTATGTCCTAACAAGAAGTGCAGTGCCTAGGTAGTCACAGAGAGGATGAATGCAGTAATGTATCCCTCTTTGTTTTTAAAGTACACTTGTGCTACACAGCCAGAAGTTGGTATGTAGGTCTGACACTCAGTAGAACTGTCTGATAGATGAACTGTACCTCAGCTTGTTTGCATATTTTGGCTCTTATTTGTTGCTGAAGGAGCCTTGCACAGCCAACTGCTGGAAAACTTTCTTGCTTCCCCAAGGAGGCTGATCCATTATCAGGCTCTCAGTGCTCCAGCAGTTGCCCTACTGCAAAGTGTGCAAGTTCCAGTCTGTGCCAGACATAGAGCAGGTTGTTAACTCACTGTTGTAGCTGTGCAAGCAAACCCAGATTCAAATTGCAAATAAGTAAATATTTCAGCTGTTTGCAAGTGGGACGAGAGCAAGGCTAAGCCCTGTGTAGGAAGCTCAGCTAAAATTAAATGTTGGCATGTCTGTAGAATAAAAGGTACATTAGTGGCGAATAGGGAAATTTCCTTTTTTATAGACTACCTTTCTTTCTCTAAACATTTAAAGGCTTTTGCCAGATAATACAGAAAAACAAGACCTCTTATCCTCCTCTCCTCTGCCCTTACGCCCCTTTCTCCCCCCAAAATGTAGTTGTCTGTTTATCCTGAGATCTGAGTCATCTGTGTTTGTTCAGTCATCTGAGTATCGAACCTAATTGTGAAAATCTTGTGAAAGCATTGCAATATGCTCTGTTCATGACCTTGTAGTGATTTCTCCCCACCCTCTCCACCCCCCTTTGATAAGTCTCAGCTCAGGTTACCCAAATCAGTTTTAACTGGAAAATTTTCCCAAGGTTTATTTCCTCACTAAAATTAAAGGACATATTCTGATGAATGTTGGCATATCTTGGAAGTAATTTCCTTAGAGCTGGAAACCTTTTTCTGCAAAGCAAGTTGTTCTGTAGTGCTGCTAGTCACTACTTTATGGATACCAGAGTGTGACCTGAAGTTGTTTAACCCATCTGTTAGAATAAAGAGTTGTGTATGATACTAAATATGGAAGATAATTTTAATTTTCCTCCAGCTGAATAATGGAGAAAACCCCTTCTCTCAAACTTGAGCATAGGAACTTTCAGCATTAAAAATTAAGGAGTTAGAATGAAAACAAGTGCACAAATAGCAACAGGAATTGGTCTCACTCCTTCAAAGACAGAAATCCATGTTCATTCATTAATTGAAAATGAAGATTTATTTTTTCAGTTTAGGTATGGCCTCAAAGACATTGTGGGTAGGTTTAAAATACATACTTAATGTATAAAATATCATATTCTATTTCATTTTGATGCATAATTTATGTAGAAGAATTCCAGAGGTAATTTAACCTCTGTTTGAAAATGGCCACTCCTAATAGTCTGAGACATTTGTTGGATGGACTTTCTCAGTTGTCTGAGAAAGCTCTAATAGCTTTAAAAAACTTTACATCAAAGATAAATTTGGAAATTTAATATATTATTGCGTGATCTGCATGTTGGTTGTATATAAAAATGTTATTTATTACCTTTGTTTAGTCAGTGTGAAAATATATTTAAAGTAGAGTATGACAAGAGGCAGTTTTGTGAACTCTTCAGTGTCATGTTTGTGGCTGTATAACATTCTGTGACAGTTAAGAATGAAACTCATAGTGATTTGTGCAGCCAGCTGCAACAAATAAACATGTTTTACTGCTTACTATCATATTATGTGTACAGCACAGCAGACTGTCATCAGAGAAGCTTGGATGAAACCATTTGGGTGAATGATGTAACTGCTAATGTGGTGAGAATTATCTTGATAGTTTTATTTCTCATAAACTTGTGTCCTTTCATCTGATTCTTGACACAGATCTCTAACTGTATTTTACATCTGAATTATTTACAAAACAGTGGCTGAAGTAGGGGCTGCACTTCTTTTAAGGCCTCCTTTTTCCATCTTCCAAGCAGAACCACAAAAACCTTGCCCTTGCCCATGACTCCTTGAAAAACACATGGCAGTGAGTTGCAGCAATGTGACTTCTGTTATTTGCTGGTAGGTTTGGATGCACACCAAGGTTTTTTGGGGAGGTTGTTACCGTTTCTGCATACTGAGAACATGGGCTGAATTGTATGGCTGATGTTAGTGTAGTTCCTGTGCTGCTGACTGAAGATCTGCCTCTGCCATAGGTGATGTGAAGTGGTGTGTGTCTGGAGCCTCCTTGATGTCAGCTGGCACTTGAGGATGCTTAGCACTTATACAGTGCAGCACATATGCATGTTGAGTTGTAAGTGGGAAGTTGTGGAGGCCAGGCGCATGTTGTGTTCTTGTGATTCCCCTGTGGCTTTGGAGCAGGAGAGCAAGTCATTTGATGGGTGTTTGTGCTTGTAATCTTTTGTCACTAAACTAAACATCAGTCATGATTATGCAGGGCTATCTGGTGTTGCAAATGCATCTTTAATCCTACGAGGTGTTTCTGTCCAGAGGCTCACTTCTACTGATTGGAAGGGATGTGAATTTTTTTCCCCAGCACTTTCTCTTTGCTAGCAAAGAGCTAATAAGCACTTGTCAGATTATGTGCTGTAAAATGTACCTTTTGTCATCAGCCTCTTGCAGAATTACTTTTTTGAGTTATCAAAGTTTGCTCTTCTCTGGACCCCTTCATTCAAGAGGAGCTTCTTGGGTATTTGCCTATTCTCTGAGCCATGTCTTTATGTTGCCCTGCTTTGACAGGTGTTACTGGCTTTCTTGCTCATGAATCCAGTGTGTCACAGCTCTCTGGCTTTCAGGTCACTTGGAGTAATAATTCATTTAGGACTTTCTTCAAAATAAGGTGCCAGAGGTGCTTCCCAAGGGATCTGTTTGGCAAGATGGTGTTGCTCAGATAATCTATGTCTAACATCTGTGCAGCAGTGAAGTAAGGCATTGTGCATGTACGTTTTCAGAGTAATGCTTAGCTAGCTCTTGTGTTGATACCGTATGTGGGTTATGAGTGTAGCAGAAGTCAGTAGCACCTGAAGGAGTTAATGATGGTGAGAGCGTTCAGGGCACAGGGTAGGTGAGCAGGTGAGCTGTAGCATGGTTATCACTGGGGCTATGGGTGAATTTTCTTGCATGTAATTTACATCCAGCAAGGTACAGTAGTAATTGACTGTTAGCTATTTACACAGAAGGAAAACAGCCAGGGGACCTAAATGTCACATCTTTTTGAATAGAGGGACCTTTCATAGAGAGCTTGTTCTTATGGACTGAAAGAGTGTTCATGTTGTTACATTATTGATGAAGGTTATGTTTCCTAGGTGAAAGGGAGCAGTCTTTTTCTTCCAGTTGCTCTTTGTGGTAAGTGGAAGTGGAGTGATGTTCCACGATATGATCATTAAGCATTTCTTTGGAAGTCATGTGGCCATGTGTTGGCCACAGCTTGAAGATGTATCTTCCTAGACTTTCCTCTTACTGATTTTTGTGGGCAAAAATACGTATCTATAGAGAGAGAAAACTCAAGCAGGAAAACAGTCCTTCTCCTTCATGATTTCTGCTCATGGCAGTAGGGCTGGAACTAGATCTTTAAATTCCCTTCCAACCCAAAACAGTCTATGATTCTATGATTTGCATTTGTAGGCGAGTCCTTCTAGCAAACTGAGTGATCTCTCAGCACAACTGTTAATTTCTTGTGCTCTACAAAGTCCTTTCTGTCCCCTCTGCCTTTTAGTTTGTTGCTCTGTGATTTCTCTGTTGTTTCTGAATAACCTGCAGGCTCCAGAATCCTTGTGGTAACCCTTTTGCCTATCAAATTTTACCTCTGTTGAAGAAGCAAACTCTTGCCTTCCTCCAAGTTTTTGCTGTGTGGGACTGTATTGCTGCATATTGAAGGCTGAAAGAAAATGAGTGCATCCTGCAGGTTCCTAATGGAGAGCTGACTAGGCAGCCCATCAGTCTGGTATGGGAGGAAGAATATTATTTAGCAAGAGAACATTTTTCTGGTACAGTTTTTGTAGCTGGGCCATCTGGCTCTTGTTAAAGAGTTGCTGGGGAGTGTGGTTTTGACGGGCTTCTCACTCCTGAGCGCCACTGCTGCAAAGCAAAGTAACCAAATTTATCTTTAGTATTTTACCCTAAACAGAGTGGAAGTGCAAGCTAATGTTTTCTGTGTATCAGCAGGGCTTGCAGGGAGACGTGGAGGGTAAAAAATGTGTGCTGCTGCTTTTTGACCATATGAAGGCAGTCTGTCTCCTTGTAGTCTTTGCACCTATGCTTGTGTTAGAAATGTGTTTTTTATTGCTTGTATGGTACATTTGCTTGATGCTTTCTTCCAAGGAGGTAGCCATTGTTGAGGGGTTTATCTAGGAGATTCTAGTCACCTACTTTTCCTTGCTCCTGCAGCTTCCTGCAAATAATACAACAGAAAAAGCTCTTACTCCTATTGTTCCAGCAGCTAAAACAGATCCCACAGAACATAAAGGGTATCTGTACATGGTAGACTTACAGCATGCACTAGATTTCAATATGCCAAGCACCTAGGGCTCTTGCTGGCACCACCCAGAGCCAATGCAATGCCTGTGCTTTGTGAGTTGGTGTTGAAGAGCAGGAGGAAGCCATGGAGTAGCAAGTGGGACTTGCCACGAAATTTTAAAGGCAAAAGTAGCCTGCTGCAGACCTGCTGCAGACAGTGGAGCCAGTAAAGACACAGTGATTTTTCTTACATGCTAGGTTTGAACCAGTTAACTTGTTCTTTGTAACAACTTTGGGGACACATGAAAGCATGTGGGAATCTAGCTGTTGAAGGCAACAGGGGAGATTAGTACTTCTCACTGATGTAAGAAGCTGTTAGTGCAATGCTGAGGTTTCCTGGCATAAGACTGTACAGTGCGTGAAAACAGTAGTATTCAGGAGAGCCAGCAGTATTCAACGAGGCCAGCTTAGGTATTCCTCCCTCAGTTAGACAGTGGTGCTGCAGAAGGCCTTGATTCAGCCAGATTCAGCCCTTGAGTTGTGATTCAGGCTTAGGTGCCCATGTGAGATCAATATTCTTAAATTCTCCTTTGAGTGTAATAAACCAGCTGAAATAATTTGAGAACTAACAAGCAGCATTAGTAACCTTAACTTTACTTCATTTTGTAGAAAAGCTTAGTGGTTCCTTCTTGTCCTTGAAGGAGTTTGTAGCTGCATCTTTCACCCTTTGTCTGGCAAGCTGTGCTCCATCTGTCCTGTGTGTGCAGGAGGAGACATGGTGCTTCTGTGGCCAGAGAGCATGCACAAAAGTGGGGTGACTGCTGCTGTTCCATGAGCCCTCCTCCAGGAGGAAGGGCAAACTGATTCACCTACCCCAGTGCAAAATACACAGACAAGTGCTGTGAAGAATTCTTTGTCCTCTAGGAGTGCCTCTGGTACAGCAGCAGAAGAGCTGATGCTCTCATGGTGTGGTAGGTATGTTGTGGCCATGTTGTTTGGGTTTGGCTTCTCATGAAAATCAGAGGCCAGAGCACTGGCAGATCCCAGATGTGCTGGAGTACATGGTGGCATTGGGTGACAGAAATCCAGGACTGTTGAGGTGGTGGCAGTTCTAGGTGGTATTCTGTCTCAGGGATTTACTTGTCGTAGGAGTAGTCCTAGGGAAAGTATAGTGGTTTTATGCCTTTTAAGAGCCTGGCAGGTTAGGTACTAAGCCACTTTGGTGGTCTGGGGTTTGTAATTGAAGTGCAGTGAGTTTTATAGTCATCTTGTGGTTCAGCAAACTGTGGCATAGTGTTCATGGTGTGACTTTGTCTAAATGAGCAAATATAATTATGTTCTTCTGAATTTAACTCCAAGATAAATCTCATCTCCTCTTATATGTGTCAGTGTATCAGTACTGTTATATCCTGTATGGGGCTTCTGCTTATTCTTCACTGGCTGTGTACCTCAGCATGGCTTCATAGTTTTGTATAGACTGGCTGGTGTCACTGTTTGTCCTGAAAGAGTCACTGATTTTAGCAAAACCCTCTCTGTTGTTTCTGTGGTAAACTGTGCAGTGGTGGGACTTGAGCCAGCAGTAGCATCACTTGATGGAAGAGAAGTTATTCCAGGCATTATTTATGTATGCTGAGGAGAAGATTGTTGTCACTGTCTCCCTGAATACTTGGGCAAAACCCAACTCTAAGCATATAGTTTTGGGAGCAGTATGTGGTTTGGATAAATGAAAACATGAAAGATATTACCAATGATTGATCTTCTACATAGTTATGAATGATGTTGCAATTTTATTTTTTTTTTAAATGCATGATAAATAACTTCTTTTCTTTTTAGTTGATGTCCATCAGCGTATTAGGTGTTTCTGCCTGGATGAGAGACTACCTGAATAATGTTCTCATTTTAACTGCAGAAACAAGGTAAAGCTTTCCTTAAACCTGTTAATCTGTGTGGGTGATTGATTGCAGTATATGTTGTTCATCCTGTATGGGAAGTTTCCTAATTAGGATTTCTAGAATTAAGAAACCTTCAGTTGAGCTAGTTATTGTTTTTTTAAAAGGTGTATTTTTGCCACCATTTCTGGTATCAGTTGAACTTAGAGAAGCAGGAAAGATATGAATTCAATCTTGTTTTATTCCTGCACCTTTCTCCTCTGTCAGGGATCAATTTTTTGGCCCTTTACCCAGATGTAACTGTATTATATTACTGTTTAGTTTTACATACTTTATTCAGTTCAGAGATTTAGGAATCCTGTTAGTTTTATTACAGTAGTGCTTATGAGTCCTAGTTGTATGTAGCATGTACTGTGCAAGTGCAGGATAGGAAGATGGCCTTCTCTCCAAAGAGATTTCAGATGATGCATTACTTTCTGGTACCTGAATGCAGCATTTGACTTTAAAATCATGTAGAATAGATTTCTCTGAATGTGCAAGGCGCTGGAAAGAACTCATCTGCTAATCCACTGTTTTCATTTTGATGGCTGTATTGCATATATATTACATGTAATTTTTGTGTTATTATGCTTTTTTGATTATGGTTCTGATTGGCTTTAGGGTGGAGGAGGCTGTCATTTTGACTTACTTTCCTGTGGTCCACCCGGTCATGATTGCAGTCTGCTGTTTCCTCATCATGGTTGGAATGCTGGGCTACTGTGGAACAGTGAAAAGTAATCTGTTGCTCCTTGTCTGGGTATGTTTCATAACCTCTGGAAACAGCTAACTTCTGCTTTGCTTCAGCAGTGTAAGAGGAGTTTTAATCCACAGGCACTAGACAAATACTGCTTACTTTTTATTACTGTGTTGAGTTATGGTATCAGTAAGGAATTGTAATTGCAAAGCACACAGTAGGAAGGAATTTATTGCCTAGACTGCATTATGCTGTGACTGAGAGACAAGCAGTGTGTCATTTGCAAAAATCTACTTCATTTGTTAGAGGAGTTGCTGAGGGGAAATATAACTCAAACTCTTAAGTACTAATAATTATAGGAACATGAGTCTGAGTGCTCTGAAATAAACCTAATGCTATGCTTTTGGCTGTATAATAGCTAAATAACCTAGACTTTGCTTTATCCACACAGTTGATTGCATGTGTATAGTAACAGCGTTTGTAGCTGATGAAAGTTATTTCTGAGTGTATTCAAAGCTTTGCCTTCCCTTATGTGGATGTGGAATTTTGCAGTTTCTTTTGGTTGTGGGCAAGTTTAGAAATAAATTCCTAGTACCCAGTTTTTTTGTTTGTTTGGAGGCTACATAATTGAGCCAACAGCAGCTGAATAGCAATAGTTTTTCCTGCACAAGGCTCTATGTACAATTTAACTATGAGCAGACTTCAGCTGCCAAGGAAACTAAATGCCTTTTTCTTCATCATTGAGTGATTTTTAGAGCAATGAAGCAAACAAACAAACAAAAACCCCAACATTGAAACAAAAAAATCCCATCAAACTTGTGCTAATTTTAAAGGTTTAGAGTTTCAAAATATTTAGTCTGTCCGAGATCAAGGAGTGCTATATACCAGTATGCTTCTTAGAAGTCTAGATGGTAGTCCTTGCAGGGTTGGGCTTTGTCTTTTAACATGAGAATAAGCAGGGTGTCAAGCAGTCTTAAGCCTGAGAAAGTGGGAGCAATGGATGCAAAAGAGGTGTGTTAAGACTTGATCACTGTGATTACAGGAGAAGCTGAACAGGCAAAATCCTGCCTGAGATTTATAGATTTATGCAACCTTTGCTTTTATCTAAAAAGAAATATTTTGACTGTAGCTAAAACAATTTGGAAACTGTCCTGGCTTTTGTATTAAAATGTCTTTTATTTGAGAGGATGGGAGTAAGCTTTATTTGAGATTTCCAGATGAAATTCTGCAACAGAAGTGTTCCTCAACTGCAAGAGGGTAAAGGCTGTTTCTCCTTTTGAATATTTGTAAAGCCCATGTGCAGTATGAGGATTGTTGTTTCAAAGCTATATAGTTAGGAAAAACTCTAATTTAAGTCTGAATATTTTATAATAATATAATAGCCACTCATTTTCTATTTCTGGATCTTAAACTTGCAATGTTAAAATCCATGGGAACAAGTTCGAAGACAAATGCCACTTAGTTGTGAGCCCTTGAATAAAAATAATGGATTAATGTAAATTCATACTCTATTTAGCAATGTTTCTTGCATACCTTAAAAAGGGCTTTGTACATATTTATTTTGTATAAATAGTAAAACTTACCCTTATTTTTTTAGAAGTTTGTCAGATTATTTTTACAAAGTGTTTATTTTGTTATAGTGATAGTTTTTATTGTGAGTTAGTTAAAAAGTAAAAGTACCTATATGATGTAGACCAGTGTTACATAGTATCTGGGAAAAAAGTCATGGCTTTTGGTATAAGCCTTGAAAAAGAAGCTGTAACTAATTAAAAAGAAAATGAAGTTAAAACTGGTTTTGGCTGTCGGTTTATTTAAACTGCTAGTGAAAAGAAGAAATAATTTATAGCTTTTCATGTCATCTGGAAATAAAGTGTTTTTAGGCAGTCCAATGATACTAAAGCAAAGCAAGATGTTTATATCATTTTGTGTGGCGATATTTCATTTTCAGGAGCTTGAGAATTTGTTCTTGCTAAGTAGACTGATAAGCAAAACTAAATGGCATCTTCCTAAGTATGTCTTGTCTTTGATTAATTGTTAAAGAAATACAATCGTGTTACACCATAGAAGTATGCAGACGCAAGTCAATGCTTCATTCATCAGGCTAATCAGAAGAGTGATGGATCAACAAAATGAGCCTTTGTGCATCTAAAAGAAAAGAACCTTCATGTAAAACATGAACAGGCTCTTCAATCATGCTTTTAATCTTCTTTCAGAAGTACATGTACAGCCATAAGGATTGTATGCAGAGATATTTGGGTACAAATCTTGACGTTCCTGGCAGTATGCTAATTGCTAGTGCTAGTGTTAACTGAATTGGATTTTTGGAAAATCTAATAAAGCATGAGAACCATAAAATATATAGATATTATGTTGTTAGATATTTTAGTGTGTCTGAATATATAATTATTTTCATTTGTTTTTCAAATTTTATCTTGCAATTAGATGCTTGAAACCTTCCCAGATTCATATGGGGCATAAATGTGAACTGAGCTAATGTTTACTCTGTTTAATAGTAAGAAAATATAACACCTCAGTCTTCTGCATGCTGTGGGTTATTTGTAGAACCAGCTTTTTAAAACTTATTATTTAATTTTAATTGCTTCACAAATACTAAGTCCTGAAGGCTGGTTGGTATAAAAAACCCATGTATGCCTTAAGTGTCTATAATATAATTTTGTTATATGTCATGAGTGATGAGTCTTCTCATACAGAAGTGGCTGTGATGCCAGCCTAAACTGGAAGATCTGGGCTTTTCCTAGCCACTGACTTGAATGTAGGAAAAGTCCAAGGATGAGAAGCTAGAGTCCAGGTTTTATGGTGCTTGTTACAGTTTTTCAAACAAGGTTCTTCAAATTTATTTATATTTTCTTCAAGTCCAGAACCATCCTTTTCCTCTTCTGAGGCTCTGTCCATTGTGGATTGGATTTAAAGTCTGTTGTTCCCATAGCCTAGCTAAAAACCAAACAGAACACAAGGCCCACACCCACCCGCACCCTCCCCACATATATTCTTTAAGAACAGTAACCTTAAGTGTGCCTGATTTTAGTTAAGTTTTTGTTTGATTAAGAACAGCAAGTGTAAACTCTGTTGCTTGACAAGAAGAACTTCATAAAAATACCACTGGAAAATATTTTCCTGGATGGAGCTTTCATTGCAAATTCTGGCATTTATAACTATGAATTTTCTGTAATTACAGTATTTAAGCAGCACAGGATTCAAATTTGTCTGCATATGTTTTCACAAAGGGAAAAACTGTTAGAAATATTTGATGGTCAATAGGGCAAATCCTATTACTGATATTTATGATTAAGTTGGCAAAGAAATGACTATTCCTCAGAGCTAAATGTTGTTAGATCCTGTTTGCTTGTGGGCAGATAGCTTATTAACTCTCTTTTGCCAAAACCTGGTTATCAATTGGAACTTGCCAGACTAAATTGTCTGTTAATTGAGTTGAAACACAACCAGACAAACCATCATTAAACTAAACTGATCTTTTCTTTAAAAGCAGGCAAATACTTCATAAAAGGAAAGCAATTATACTGTGGTGTTGGTTGAAAAGGTTAACTGGAGGTGTGACAAACCTAGCTTGAATTCAAGTAGCTGTTTCATATCAGCAGTTCTCAGCCAGCTAAATGCAGTGTTGGTGAATGTATTTTTTGTGAAGTCCATCTCACAATGGCTATGTTATTTGTCCTGTAATAATAAGGGTATTTATTCTGTTCCATGTGGACTCTTAACCACAGTCACAGCTGCTCCAATACCTTGTACTAGCATTTGGCACTGGAATTGTTATTTACCAACCAGAAATATTTCTTCATTATTTTAACAACTGAACTTCGAAAGGGAAAAAATAACTGACAAGAAATGCTTGGTGTAATCCCATGCAGTTTAGAATTAAACAGGACGGAGACTGAGTTCATTTTCATGTTTTGTGCCTTTTTTTTTCAGCAGTTCATTTACAAATATAATGTGAGCAGAAGGAAAATGGAGATTCAGAAGTCAGATTGGCTGGTTGAAGTGCATTTGTAGTATTGTAGTACATGTTTAATGAGAAGCCAGTATTGCACTAAAATTCAAATTCAGATAGTCAGTGGGCAAATAAGGAGCTGGATGTGTAGTTTGCATTTTGAAGTGCTGCTTATTTGACATTCCAATTGTAAGATAAAATGTTTGTGTTATACTCCACTAGTTTCAGATATGAGCAACTTTCTTAATAAATATAGAGCTTTTTTCCTTCTTTCAGTATTTCTAACTTTCAGTTCAAAGGGAAACTGAGGAGATGTCTAATGATGACTAGTACAGACATCTTTTTTTTGTTTGCCTTGAAATGGGATAGATGGTAAGCTGCTTCCATTTTCAAACTGGGAGTTTCTGAGGTTCAGAGAAATGGTTATATTTTGAGATTGGTGACACTGTGGCAGTTGCAACACCACAGGGCAAAGCTCGGCTTTGCAAGGGTGGGTGTGCTCTGCAGGGCTGCCAGAGTGGTGAAGTGGACTGTCGTGGGTCTGAAGTCCAGTAGCAACTCCTCAGCCTAAGTGTGAGGTGTGGTTTTTTTTTTGACCTTGTCTTCTTCATCATAAAAGTGCAGCACTGTTCATGTACTTACTCAAAGGCAAGCGCTTTGAAACGGTGCCTAATTTTCTTAACTAGGAGAGGGAGCTTACAGATGAGAGAGAGTTGGCTGGCACTGTGAGTGTTTTGGAGGCATTTAGAGATGAAGGGTGCTGCCTGTTGAACAGACAGCAAGAGCAGCTGTATATTTGAACAGCATGGAAGGAAGAGTATTGGGGTGGAGTAGTATGACAGGAATTGAGCTGTTGGGAGTGTCCAGGTCTTCTTGCAAATGTTTGGCTTAAATTCAAATATTTTCTGTGCTCACAGTGATGATCTACTTCCTTCACCCTGGCTTTTAACAGCTGCCTTGAGCTCACAGCCATGTTGTAGCAGAGCAGAGGCAGCATAGTACTGTTTGGTGCAGTTACCCAATGGCTCAAAGTAACAAGAACTGTCTAGCCCCTTGAGAGCTGTTTAGGGGAATGCCTTTGATTTACTGCCTTGGTTCCAGCTGGGATAGGGTTAATTTTCTTTCCAGTAGCTAGTACCGGCATCAGTCTGAGAATAATGCTGATAACACACGGATGTTTTAGCTGTTGCTAAGTAATGCTTGCCCTGATCAAGGACTTTTCAGTCTCTTATGCTCTTATTCCCACTTGTTACACTGTTAATACTGCTTCCTGCCTCTCAAGTTCTGGAAAGTCATTGATACCCAGGGCAGGAGAAGGGACTGAAATGACACCAGAACTGAGAAAGTCTCTGGAATAATACTCCCTGTTGAATAGAGGAGTAAAGGTAGTAATAGAAGGGTAGGTGGAGTGGAATGATAGATGTGGGTACCAGAAAGCTATTGAAAAGACAGGGATTGAAAAGACTGTAGGTTCAAGGGACTGAGGTTGTTGAGGCTAGAGAGCTGGGAATGATATCAGGATGGGAGTGAGGGGTGCTACACCTTGATGTAGAAAAGAAGACAGGGAGCTGTGGAGGTAATATGTGGTCTTGCTGCCACAGTGTACGTTTTCTCCACTGTCCTTCCTAAACTCCTCTTTTCTCATTGCTTGCTTCCCCAGCTCAATATTTTTATTTATTAACTCTGCTGAAAAGAATAGGGAATGGGAGAGTCCCTGAGAGCGAGGAAAGGAGTAAATGAGTAAACATCCACAAAGCTCAGCCAAGCTCAGTGTCTTGTCTGAAATGCAGCCCAGCCTCACTGCTGGGGCATGCCTTGACACTGTAGTTCAACTGCATTCTTTTTGCTGCACACTGAGTGTGGAGTGCATGCCCTAACGGTTAAACTAATCTCTTTTTCTTGCCTAATCTTGCCCTTTTGACTAATTAATCACAGAGACACTGTGCTGTGTGCACAGGGGCTGTGGTATGGGTTTTGTATCTGAAAGCACTTCTTCACTGGAAGGGGTGAATGCTTGAAGTGTTTTTGGGCATGCTGAGGCAGAATTATTGTGTGTAAGTACCAAACTGGTCTATTTTACAAGGAAAAAGGACTTTCCTTTGATTTCCTTGGTAGAAAAATAAAGAAGTGGTAGAGAGATGAAGTGTTTTGAAAATCTGTGTGGAAGAGGAAACTTTAGTTTTTAATAAAAATTTTATGAAGTAAGGTGAGAAGTAGGGGGGAGGGAATATTTTGACCTGTGAGGAAATAATGGTCTAATGTCTGTCTTTACCTATGCCCTGTTCAGTACTTTACCATACCCTCACAACAACCCTTATTCCTTGGAGTTCACTGACTTTGGGTAATTTAGCCTTGAGCAAATAAATCCTAATAATTACCTGAAGCGTGCATTTTCTTATTTCCAAAATAATACCTATTTCTTTATAAAAGCAAAGAGTAACTATTAAAGTAAACATTTAAAACAGGTCATTAGTATCTCACAGAAGAGTTGAGGTTGTGAACAAAGTCCTAACTATTCATAAACAATTTTATTTAGCTTTTGAAAAAGCACAGGGGTCAATCAAAAGAACCTGGACACATACCTTAGAAGTTTATAATGTTCACTGCTACAACTTAATTTTTTTAATTCAGGAAATTATTTACAAAGGTTTCTAGGAAAAGTTGTAACTCATTTAAAACTTGGACTTTGCAAAGGTTACAAGCTGGAAGACACTGATATAATTTTGTGATCCGGCAAAACAAATCTAAAATAATAGAGATATTTGATTATTTTGCTGCGGAATATGTTTATTTTGAAGAACTGGATGGCATTCAGTAGGTAATATCGTACGCTGGTGTTTTCAGCCCATTCTTTTGTTGACTCATGACTGTGTTTCTCACAGATTTCTGCGTTGCCAAGCAAGCAAACCAAATTTTAAATTGGAATGACAAATGAACTGTTAATCCCTTCAGGGCAGGGCTGAGGGAGCTGGAAGGGAGCAGGGCAGGCAGGGGAAAGTTTTGTGCTGCTGGGGTGGATAGACAGAGGATTTCAGTTTTCCATGCAGATTGTCTGACTCCATTTAATGAGTGCTTCATTTTTAAAGAATATAGCTGGGTTAAAATAACCATTAAAATAACCTCCTTGCTTTGTAAGCTGTAATAAATAAAGGGAATCATAGTTTGTAACTTATTGAAGAAGGAAGTACTTCTTACTGGGTTTTGCACAGAAAGAGTCTGGTTCCTGTTGGTGATCTAGTGGTGGTGGTCAAGGTGCAGACAGATGTCTGGATGGCTTGTGTCTCCAAAGAACAAGGCTGACACTCTCAGGCTGTTAGCCATTGGGAAGTGCTATGCATAAGCTTGTTAAAAATCTTCTGGCATTTCTTTTACGTACCATATACTCTAGTGTTTCAGAGATTCCCGTAAGGTTTCATTCTGCAGGTGCCTTACTCTTGGAATCTTATTCAAGACTCTGCTCTTCCCTCCCTGAGCTTTCCTTGCCTCTCTTGCCATATGGACCATGTTGCCTGAGAAGGTGGTATGTGTGTCAGACAGCAAGTCTGAGGAGGCTGGACTTGCTGATAAGTTACTTTTCATTTGCTCTGACATAAGGACACAAGGGTTGTGTTTTCTCTTGAATCAGAGGAGGAAAAAAAGGTTTATGTCTTGTGTAAGAAAACAAAAACTCTTGTGAGGAGAGGTAAAGCGTGAAAAAGATGTTTATTAAATAAAATGCAGAGCATGTGCATGATGATTTATTAATAAGTACACTGGTCCTTCAAAGAAAGATGCATTTGCTCAAAAATGGAAGGCTTTCTACTGTCTTGTGGACCAAATTCTTCAAATGAGCATGACTGGGTATGTATTTGGGTCTTTGATTCTCCTTGTGCATGGGCTAACAGCCCACTGATTCTGCACGTTATAGTAGCTGAATGCTGATGAGGCATTCCATAGGTCATTGGCAAAAAATTGCCAACCCCAGCTGTGGCAGAGCAAAAAAACCCCACATGGTATCACTTCAGGAGCATACCTGTGTATGCAGGGCTTTGTAGTATGGCTATCCTTACCTGCCTGGGTTGCTTTGCACCAGAGGGTTACAGTGACTTGTTGCTTACTAAGTACCTATAACTATAAAATTTCTGTGGGCATCTGCTTGTAGCTTCATTTCTAGCATAATGCTTACACTAAAGTTTGGAAGGGCATCCTTTGAGGATAGTCATGTGTTTTTTGTATCTCTGCCAGTGGGGTGATTGAAATGGCTGATAATAGGCATGGGATATTCACGCTGCCCTGGCTATTGCACTGAAGGAGGCTACTGCAAGACACAAGAATTTTAACTCTAGTTTTCCTTTCCTAAATATAATTAGGATTTAATATTTCCATTGTTAAAAAAAAAAATAAAAAATGAGAAATCAGTGTCCTTAGAAATACTTTGGAGAAGACTATTTGAAATGGTGACTGGGGTGGGAGGATGAGCAAAATTTTTAGACTCCCTGCATATACTGCATTTTCTGATGTCCCAGTTTTTCCAATTTCCTGTTGACGTATTAGTAACAAAAGTAGAGGTTATTTTTCACCAGTTTTTATAACCTGTTACCTGAAAAGCACAAACAAATCAAGTGATTAATTGCAGGAATCATGTGGCACATTCAAGTCAAAACAAAAAATCTCTAGAACTACAGTAAGAGTTTTGTATTACATCTCTGAAAGAAAAAACATAAGCTATTGTGCTTCATGCTTTATATCCTTCACTGACATTGCCCACCGTTGCCCATCATTGCATCATGAAAAAAGTCCTGTACTCTGCAGTATAGAAGGCCATGGGGGGGGGGCAGATTTTATGTTGAGAGGCACTTCATGTGTGCGCTGTTCACTGCTGCTCTCAGAACAGAATGGGAATTGTTGGAGCAAACACCTTTTAAACAAATACAGCATGTCTGCAGTAGTGATTTTAGCTTGGATTTGCTATATTTTTTTGTGTTTATATCTGAATGGTTGAGATGATCGAGGAAAAATGTGTTCCTGTAATGTGTTTGGTGGTGGTGGTCATTTGCTTAGCTTGGTAGAACAAATAGAAGAAAAACTCATTAACTTAATTAAGCTAAATTAATTTTGTAGTTTAGTTTTTAGCCTTAGATTGAGAAATACAAAGACATTTTGGGCGTATGCTGGAGCATGTATACTACATGTATGGAGCACTGGCATATATAGAGCTTGTACCTCCCATGGGATGCCTCTGTGGTGTGCAGGAATTTTATTCAGACTGAAACTTTTGATCCTATTTGGACAGTCCACACAGATCTTTCTAAAACCAGGTTTGAATTATTTTGACTTTTATCCATATTTGAAAATAGCATATATGTTTCTAGTGCTTTCTCAGGTTCTGATAGCCTTTATGTGTATAGCTGTCTGAAAGCCATCTGAATTAGAACAAAAACTATTACTTTAATACTAGTACCCATTTTTTGATTTTTATTCTGTCTGTGATTATTTTCTTAATGTTTACCTCCCTTCTGTGGCTGAAATTTATCATCAGTGGATTTCCATTCAGTATATCCATTATCCCACTGTCCTTCTGTCTTGTATATGAATTCCCTGTAGAAGTGGATGTATAGTTGTCTGACTTGCTTAAGAGCAGAACCTCTCTTGAGACTGTTTTAAGCTGTAGGAGCTGAGCATGCTCTGGTATTATCTCTGCAAGCAGGTTGTACTCATTGTGATGGGTTTCTGTACTGTTACTGTGAGTGGTTTCTGCACCAGTTTTCAGGGCAGGGTGAGGATGTCAGCAGTAGTCACTTTTACCCTGTTCCACATAAAGAGTATTCCAGCAGAGCAGGGTTTGGTGATTACACACACCGGACACGTAATTGCACCTGGTATTCAGATAGGGAATATCTTCAGTATCTTTCCTTGGCCCTTCACCTCTCTGTCTTTGCTTCTCTCTGAAAGTGGTTTTCATATTACTTCTTTATAGTTGTTTAAGCCTCTGCAGGCTGTCAGTGGTGCAGCTCTGTGCTCTGAAGATGGAGCCACACGCATATACCTATCCAAGGCTACAGAAAAGCCCAGGTGCTTCTGCAGGGTTCAAGGTATTAGAGGAGATGCTCCTGTTGGAAAGCTACTGCTTTACTGAACTGCTGCCTGCCTTCCTTTATCCCCTGTGGCCGGTGGTGGTGAGCAAGCTTAATGAAGAGCTTGCAGAAGAACTAGCCCTAATTGACACATCCATTTGACATTGCAGGGGTGCTTGAAATTTAGTACATTGGCCGTATGCATATTTGTGACTTGGGAGCAGTAAATGCCTACTGCATTTTTTTTTCTATTTTTTCGTATTGGCAAATATTCTTACATTGATTTGTTACTCTCAAAAGAATGTTTTCTACCAGCATTTCAGTCATTCAGTCTCTCTCAAGGAAGCTATGTTTTAGTTTTTTTAACAGCCTTGCTTGTTTAGCTTTTTCCTCCTTGCTGGAGGAAATCCTTCAATGAAATGGACTCTGACAGGTTTGTAACAGGATGAAGGAGCCACTTCAATTTTTTGATAACTTTGCATAGTCTGTCTATAGAGAGAAGTATAGCGATTAGCAATTGCCTACAAAAGAGAGATGTTAAAGAGTATAGTATTTGCTATGTGAAAGGTCTCTTGTTTTCTAAGTGATTGTGGGTTTGTATTAATTGCTTATAGATTTTTTATTTTATGATAACCTGTAGATATCTTTGCAAAAACATTTGCTTCCTTTTGTGTCTTCCGCTATCCTACCCTCCCTGTGCCTCTCCAAAAGCTAGAAACAGAACAAAACAACCACAACAAAAAAATCCATAGAAAATATCTCAGTAAACTGTTCTGAGGGAGGTGTGCTTTAGAAGGTAGTATCAGTGACCTACTGGCACAGTTTTGTGCGTAGTGCTTAATACGACTCCTTTACAGAATGTAGCCACTCAGCCCATAGAAAGAAATATTCAGTCTTGCTTCAAAACCACATTTGAGTTTCTGGCAAAAAGCAGAAGTGTGTAAATGCAGGAAGATGCAGTTAACATTCAGACTCCTGTGGGAATCTAATTGGGGACAAGGAATAAGCACTGAAATCAGTAAGTTTCTGGTTTTGGAAGGTGGAAATTAAGGGAGGTAAATTTAAATAATGGTTGGAGGGTTTTTTCCACACATACACAACTATCATAAGAATTATTTGTTTTGCAAAACATTGCATACAGAGAGAGGTATAATATTCCTGTTCACTAGAAGAGGGAAACTGAACCTCCTTTGTACAAGTTTGGTGTGCCTGCAGTTGTTCATTTCCTAGTGTGTGCTTTCATGTGTGTAAATGCTGTGTGTTTTGTCTTGTCCTTTGCCTTATGGACAGAAGATGTGCTTTCTCAGGACAGAAGGCTTGATTCTTCAGGACCCCGATGTGTCCAGATGTAGCTAGTCAGGAGTGCTCAGTTCCTGGCAGACCCAGTAGTGGATTATGAGTGAATCTGGCTAAATAGTTTTCTGTCCTGGGCTAGATTCAGTTACTGGAGAAAATCCTGGGTTTGGCTTTTCTTTCTCCACCTGCTAACACAAACTTTCCTACCTAAACAAAACCAAGAAAGTTTCAGATGTTAAGGTTGGTGAATGGAATGTTGTTGCAAGAACCTGCAAATGGAGAGTTTTCCAGAGAGTGCCATACATATACCCACACATGTATCGCTTTTACCATAATTTGTGAGCTTGGAATAAGATTTATACAATCATAGAATCATAAAATAGTTAGGGTTGGAAAGGACCTTAAGATCATCTAGTTCCAACACCCCTGCCATAACCAGGGACACCTCACACTAAAACATACTACCCAAGGCTTCATCCAACCTGGCCTTGAACACTGCCAGGGATGGAGCACTCACAACCTCCCTGGCCAACCCATTCCAGTGCCTCACCACCCTAAGAGGAAAGAATTTCTTCCTTAGATCCAATCTAAACCTCCCCTGTTTAAGTTTGAACCTGTTACCTCTTGTCCTGTCACTATGGTCCCTAATGATGAGTCCCTCCCAGCATCCCTATAGGCCCCCTTCAGATACTGGAAGGCTGCTATGAGGTCTCCACTCAGCCTTCTCTTCCCCAGGCAGCCCCAACNGCCTTCTCTTCCCCAGGCTGAACAGCCCCAACTCTCTCAGCCTGTCTTCGTATGGGAGATGCTTCAGTCCCCTGATCAACTTTGTGGCCCTCCTCTGGACTTGTTCCAACAGCTCCATGTCCTTTTGATGTTGAGGACACCAGAACTGCACACAATACTCCAGGTGAGATCTCACAAGAGCAGAGTAGAGGAGCAGGATCACCTCCTTTGACCTGCTGGTTATGGTCCTTTTGATGCAGCCCAGGATACGGTTGGCTTTCTGGGCTGCAAGCACACACTACAGTTGGCTCATGTTCATTTTCTCATCGACCACCACCCCCAAGTCCTTCTCCGCAGGGCTGCTCTCAATCTCCTCTTTGCCTAACCTGTAGCTGTGCCTGGGATTGCGCCAACCCAGGTGTAGGACCTTGCACTTGTCATGGTTAAACTTCATGAAGTTGGCATCAGCCCACCTCATAAGCGTGTCAAGGTCCCTCTGGATGGCATTCCTTCCCTCCAGCATATCCACCGAACCACACAGCTTGGTGTCATTGGCAAACTTGCTGAGGGCGCACTCAATCCCACTGTCCATGTCAGCAACAAAGATGTTGAACAAGACTGGTCCTACTGAGGGACACCACTTGTTTCTGGTCTCCAGGTGGACACTGAGCCTTTGACCACAACCCTTTGTATGCAGCCATCCAGCCAGTTCTTTATCCACCAAGTGCCCCACCTATCAAACTGATGTCTCTCCAATTTAGAGACAGGGATTTTGTGTGGGACAGTGTCGAGCGCTTTGCACGAGTTCAGATAGATGATGTCAGCTGCTCTACCCCATCGTAGAAGGCCACCAAATTGGTCAGGCAGGATTTCCCCCTAGTGAAGCCATGCTGGCTGTCACCAAGCACCTTGTTGTTTTTCTTGTGCCTTAGCATGCNTCGTAGAAGGCCACCAAATTGGTCAGGCAGGATTTCCCCCTAGTGAAGCCATGCTGGCTGTCACCAAGCACCTTGTTGTTTTTCTTGTGCCTTCCAGGAGAATCTGCTCCAAGATTTTGCCAGGCACAGAGGTGAGACTGACTGGTCTGTAATTCCCCAAGTCATCCATTTTCCCCTTCTTGAAAATGGGGTTATATTTCCCCTTTTCCAGTCTCTGGGAACTTCACCTGATAGCAGGCAGTCCCAGGCTTATTATCTAATTAGAGTATAAAGCCACTAAAGTTGTCTTCGTCAGCAGAGTACTCGAATTCACTTTTTATTAAAATATTTCATTGTTCTTCCTGTCTAAGATGTCAGTAGTGGCCACAATGTCCTTAAACTTTTTTTATATATGAATTAATAGAGCTAAAGCATGTGGTATTCTTATCTCCTTTGGAAGTGAATAGTTGCAGAGTATGCAAAGTATTTGCGTAACTTGCAGGCACTACGGTGATAGTGGATACATTGTCTAGAAGTTCATGATTTTATATTTTAGAGAAAGCTGCATGGTTCTTACAAGGTATGACTAAAATTTTTTCCTCTTTTGAACCTTTGGAGGGTGAGCATACTGGTTATTGAAGGCCTGTACAGGAGCTCTTCATGTGGTTATGGTGTTGATTTGTAAAGTGTGCAATGTGGTGTTCAGCTATAGTGACTGATGATGCAATGTAATGCGGTGGAGACTAGAAACACGGGTTGTCTTCATTCAATATCATCTTTATTGAACTCACCTTTGCAGAAGGAGGGCATTGAGTACAGGTTTCTCTTCAAAATTCACATGAGTATTTTTACATGTGCATTTTTAATTTGGCCGTTTGTGTCTGTGGACCTGATTCAGGGAGATAGATTTGTTCAGCAAGTAGGAGTTAAGGGTGACACTGTTCACTGGCTGCCAAAGTATCTGTGAATTATTCAGTTACAGACTGGGTGTATGAAAAAGGTGCTGTCTAGGTGACTTTTAAATCCCACTACTTGTGGATTTATATTCTCTATTTTAAATAATACAGCTATTATCTATTTTAAATAATACAGTATCCTTGGTACATGTTTCATGTGTTTTATACCTGTCCTAAATAGATTCCAGAATTAAATTACTAAATTAGGAGCCTTTTGGCATGTACCCTACTAATTGAATTATAGATTTATTCTATTTTAATTGTGATTTGATTTCAAATAAAATTGAAATCCATGATGGCTGTAACTAAGTCTTGTGTATTGAGAACAAGGCAGAGCTCAGTCCATTGACATGGAAGAAAGTTTGGAGTTAAGGATGAATGGAGCTATATTCTGCTTTAATCAGAAGATAAATGGGTCACTTTTAATAGCGAACACCAATTAAGGTAGTCTCAATATCCCTGTGGCTTTATCCTGAAGTTCAGGAAGGGTTTGTTGATGCTCTACAGAAGATCTGCTCTTTTTAAACACAGCAATCAGTTTTTGTTAACTGTCTTCATCAAGACCAGTACAGCTTCTTCATTTATACATATATTTTCTATTTTTTAGTTCACTGGTTAGAACTTGTACATTTATGCCTGATGTCAAATATCTAAATCACTTTCATGAGAACAGGGCTTTCAACAATCTATTTTGCTTCTATATTGTCAATTTGCTCTTTTTTTATGTTTATTTTTTTCTTTTTGCTTTTGGCTGTTGTCATTTGGTTATATTGCTTAAATGGGTAGAACTGAAAAAAGAGGTATTTTTTTTTCTCCACCTGTATGAGAGGAAAAAAGATTGTCCTCTTTTCAACTGGCTTTTGCATAATGTGTCATGATAGCCTTGTACTCGTAGGCAACAAGGAAATGAATTTATTTTCCCACTGTAATATTCACATGCTTCATGTTAAGCTTGTATGAAATCACATGACTTAAACTTTTAGAAAGTTTGCCACATGACTCTTTCATATTTTGGTTAAGAAGAGTATTTTACATTCCATGTCTTCAGTCATGTGAAATGTTGATATGTTTCAAGATGTCCTTCAAAATTATTAAGTCTTTTTTTTCAAAGTTAAACTGAATAGCAGAAATAACTAAGACTATTCTGTTTTCTGCAGTACTTTGGGAGCTTGCTTGTAATATTCTGTGTTGAACTGGCCTGTGGTGTTTGGACCTATGAGCAGGAAATAACGGTGAGTCAGAAAAGGAGGCTGCATTTTTTCAACAGAAGAAAATGCAGATTTCCATTAGCTAGCTGTTTTCTGATTGCTGTGGTGTTTATCTTTGCTCATTATTCCGTCAGTCTAATTTCAAGTGACTGGCTCTTTTTTAAACAGAGAATTCATCTGAGAAATCTTGTCTGTCTGGAAGGTCCCTTCTGAATTTCTCTCTATCCTCTCTATATTTGAGAGCCAAATCCTGCAGTCCCTGATTTAAGGACTTTATTTTTTGTTAATTCTCACTTGGGCAAGTTCTCATTGAAGTCAGTGGAAGTTTTGAGGATAAAGAATGAACGTAAGCCTTAAGTATTCTGAGAGAGGCGATGTGAGAATTTGAAGGAATTTTGCCCCAAAAGTTCCTCACATTTTAAAGAGCTGAGTGTACTGTGTTGTAAACGGACAGTATGTTCTTTCAACAGACAACTTGCTGTCTGCTGAAATCTTCACGCTGCCTCCACAAGCTATAAATGCCAGTTTTAAGCAAAACATGTCTTAGCTATAAAACACTCTTCTGTAAACTTGTGATGAGGTTTTATCTATGTCTAGTTTTTACAGTTGTACCAACCTTTAATTTTCAAACTGAAAACTTGTAACCGGCATGCAGGATTATAGGTAAGTGTAGAAAAATGGTATTCTGCTGGCTGCTACATCCTTATGTCTTGTACTCGGTTTGGTACATTTTTATGAATAATGATATGCCCAATATCCTGGTCCTTTCAACAGTGAGTAGCAGTTACATTGCAGTAAGAAGGGAGAGAGTCTTTTGGGACCAAAGGAATTTCTGGCAGATCTGAAGTTATGTGGCAGCACTTTGCATCAGTCTTCGTTTCCTTGCTTGCAGGACAGATTCCAGAGGGGTGTTCTAGTATAACAACAATAAAGGCTATCCCTTTACTTTGAATGTCAGCTTACATTAATGTGTTTTAAAACTGGAAATGCAGGCAGAGACATGCTTCATCCTATGGGCACAGCTGCCCTCTGTGGGGGTTTTGGCAAGGGTGACAGTTATAACTATCTTTTGGGTGTGTATTTTCTCTTTCCATCTGATTTTCTCCTCTTATTCCCTTTGTCCCAATGCTACTGCCTTTCATGTAATGAGGTGGGCCAGACTCAGGTTTCTTGCTGCTGAGACCCCTTAGGGAATGTGACAGTCTGGAAGAGCATGGTTGGCTTTCAGTGGTTCTTTCATACCTGTGCAGGTCACTTTCCTAGAGCATGCTTTCTCCTACTCTTTTTGATAAAGAAGACTCCCTCTTATGCCCATGCGGGTGACTTGTCGTATTAGTTTCAGCATAACATAAAATCACATGATCCACTAGTGGGTTTGAAAGAGTCAGTTGGCATTAGTGTATGTGGGTGAGTGATGTTGTCAAAAATGCCACTGGGGGAAAACTGCCTCTGCTGATCCAATATGGGCTGTCCTTGGCATGTGGACAAGTTGCTCTAAGAGTCCTTGTATGAATGATTTTCCTTCCAGCTCATGATAGCTCTCAGCACAAAGTGTGCTTCATGACTAATTTGTCCACCCACAATATTGAAAAGCCAGTGTGGGTTCTCAGCTGGGCATTGGTCAAGCCTTGATACTCATTAGACAAATAGTGATGAGTAAGTAGACTTCAGTGGCAAACAGAGTTTTACAGAATTTATTGTAAACTCAAACCATGCTACAGAAAACTGTTAGTGTATGGCCAAACAAATGCATCTCAAGATCATGCATTACTGTGCACTACTGCATGTGTGAACTGATGGGAAGCTATTTAGTAGATGTGTTGATGGTCCTTAGTGTGATATGTTGGCATTCTTGGAGCAGTCAAGCAGATTCTGGTACCTCTCCTTAGCTCCAGAATTCAAATTGCCTTCCTGCAGTAGGGTTTAGGGTTTTTTTATTTGCTTTTAATTTCCTTCTGTCAGTTCTTGATTTTTTTTTTTTTCTTGCTTTCAATTGTTTTCATAAAGAAGTTGGATCCCTTGTGTTGTATGTATAACCTTGGACTGTATTCAACTCAAACAAGATAATAAAAACGTAGTCTGGCAAGTATGAACTTAATTGCAGTGATATCAAATAATATCCAAAGAAAGCAGAGTGCTAACTTCCAGTTTGGTGGAAAAAGAAATGCATGGAGTACAAAACCAAATTACTTTATTAGAGTGAGCAGTGTAAATGTTTGTGGTATGTTTTTATGTATCCTTAGTATTCTACTGCTAAAATATTTTTCATCTGGACAGTTGTGAATTCAATGCTTTATAGCTTAAGAAATAAAACCTGCTAAGTTAAAGGTGTGTTAAATTTCTGGGATATTATTGACATGTTCATATTCATGATATATCAAGCTTTACCAAAGTTTCGATAATGTAGTATAACTTAGCAGTGGTAAAGAAACATTATGAAATGTTCTTATTTGGATTATGGGGTCAGTCAGGTGGTCATTGTCCCTGTTTTTTGTAGAGCATCTGGCACAATGCATTCCAGGCTCCTTAGGAAGTCTTGTGATAATTTTTTTCTTTATTATTTGCAGAATGCCCTTACCTTTGACTCCAAATTGAACAGGAGAGCTAAGTCATAGCTGCTAGAAGAGCTGGGGTCCTCCATCCTCCCAATGAAAGCTGCAATTGTGATTTCTTTCACAGTGACTGTTAAGGCTAGAGGGTACAAGGCAAAACTCAGCATGAATGCTGTGCTGCAAAGTCTTCAGCTCCTTGTTTTAATTTGGCACACTGAAATTTGTGCTGCCGAAGTTAGTTATCTTGACTAGTAAATGCATTGTATGCCAAGTGCCATAGGGCTTATTTCTATTATTTCTAAATAAATTGCTGACTGAGGGCCATAGTCTGACAATGGAGAGCACCTCAATTCTGAGTAGCCAAATTTGAAAGAAAAATACTTAGAGTATTCTGCTTTCAGAAGGAAAGATTTCCAAGGCTGCATGTGAAGAAAAAAGTTCATGGGGCCTCTATGTCTACACTTCCTTGTTACTGTTGAACAAGATACTGAAATCAAGTACATTTAGGATACCTGCATGCAAAGCCAAAAAACCACCAAGAAGACTTGGGGTAGAATTCATCTTGGATAATTCTATGTATTTAGAAGTTGCACTTTTAAGTTTGTCACTTTACAAAGTAAAGTGGATTTGAGACTTCAGTGGAATGATTCATCTGCTCTCTTTAAAATATTCATCTTGAGATGAACTTCCCCATATGGCTGTCTGTTTCTTTCTATTGACTAAGATGACACCAGTGAGATATCTAAACTGGGGCAGACAAATGGTACTCTGTTCAAGTTTTATGTCAGGTAAAAAATCTGGTGATGTCATAATCAGATTGTACCCAGCTGTCTCTGAATCTCTCCAAAATGCAGCTCCTTTTCCAGTGTACATTAATTTGTAAGCAAAGGAAACAAATAACTTTTTCCTGATATTTTAATAAAGTGTCATAGAGTTTCAATATCATAAAAAAATGAAGCACTTATTTTAGTGTTTAATTAGAAGTTGTTTGGTCATTGCATTGGAAAGATCTCAGAATCTATGGAAGTTCTGGGTTTGGAGGCACAAGCCAGCTGATCTGTTGTGTGAATTGCTTTTCTAGGTTCCGGTGCAGTGGTCTGATATGATCACACTGAAAGCCAGGATGACCAATTATGGCCTACCTAGGTACCAGTGGCTGACCCATGCTTGGAATTTCTTCCAGAGGGAGGTAAGATGACAGTTAATTCATGATCTGAAATAGTACATGCATGCTAAATGTTATTTATCATATTATAAAGTGTTATTTCTTTAAAAAAAAAGGTTTGGTTTTAAGTGAATAGGTAAATAAATGCAAGTTCATTTCATGTGAAATCCTGTATAGTGGTGGTATCTGTTAACATCACTTGATACCCAACTCTTGAGCTTATGTATGCCCTAAAAACCCTAAAACACCAAAAAAAGAATGTGAATAAATTCAGTTAAATTGCTGACACTGTCTTCTCCTTTGCCAGTGAGGTTAGGACACCAACACCTTTTAGGATTATTGTAACATTTAAGAATATGATGTATGTAAAATTTAAAATCTGCAAATAAAGTGAAACAAACATTTTCTCTAGGCTGTTTTTAATATTAAACTGTACTCCCTTTCCTGTAGACTCTGTTAGTTAGCCTTTCGCAGAGCAGTCCTGGTTAAGATAATTTCTTCATCTGGAAATGAGGGGGACTGGAAATTTCCAAAAAGATGCAAACACTGTCTCTTAGGCTGAGGTTTGGGAAAGTGATCAGGGTTTTTATTTCCTTTGACTGAAGGGGTGGGAAACAAACCAAAAACCTTCCCTGTCTATTCACAGCTTTGCCCTCTAGCCTACTAAAATTCAGAACTGTTTGTAAAGAATGAAGTATTATGTTACAAAACCATGAAATTGCCCAAGGTAAAACCTATTAAGTCCAAATATAACTCACGTGCAGGAAGAGAACTCTTTTAGTGCCTGTCATTGTGTTGCCCTTGTTGAAATCTTGAAATCTATCATTGTTGCACAGATTTCCTGTTTATTTAAACATTTCCTGGCAGCACTTGGTTAGTCTGTACTTATAGTTAACCTGAAAGAAAAAGTGAGGACTACATGAGGTTAAACACACCGCACCCTCCCCAGTTCCCTGCTTTGGCTATGCAAGTGCTCTGTGAAACTCAGTAATTCTTCATACACAGGTAGAGTGTGTCTGGTCTGTAACTGAGGTAATATAATTAAATGGCCTCATTTTGCTTGAATAGACCTGGTACTGTATCTTTTTTTTTAAAATGTATAGGATGATTAAATTTAGAAGTTGCCTTTTATCCTCCTGGTTGTTGTTGTGTCATCATAATGGCTGGTTTTAATATGAATAAAAATAAATTTGAAAAAAGGAATCTAATAAAACTTCAACTGTGTCTTAACTCTTCCAGGGGAGAAAAGGTTTCTTTTAGAACTTAGATTTCCTATATTCCATCTCTGGTCAGAGGAATGATCTGGGGAAAGTTTGAAGTGAACTAAGAAGTCTCTTTTACAGCTCCTACCTAATTGGTGGACTCTCAATTTTACTCTGTCTACTCATAACTCAGATGATGGATGTGTGAGCCTGGTATGTGCTTTATGTCTGAATGAGCACTATGCCTGGGGCTCTTCTCATTTACCATTATTGTGGGGGGGGTTTTTTTTGGTTGTTTTTGTTGTTTAGGTTTTTTTTTTGNTACACAAAACCTTTAGCAAAGACAAAGTAAGGAATGACACCTCATTTTTGAAAAGGAGAAAAGTAGTATGATACGAAAAGTAAGTCCACTTTGGGATAGTGTTTAAACACCAAAAAAGGGGGTGGGGTGGGGTGGGAGGGATGGTGTTTGTTTTGGGTTTTTTTCCAAAAGAAAAAAATTATAATTTACAATTTTGTTTGCAAAGATTCAGCCCTTGTCAGCCTTGTGCTTGCTCTTCTGTATCTTTTCACATCTGAGACAGATGGTAAATGTCTTTTCCCCATAATCCCCTTGCCTGGTCTATTATCATTTGTGACTGTGCTAAGGAAGATGGGAAGGGTCAGTTGAAGTCAGGAACTGGGCAGGGGGAAGAAAAGATTTGAGATTAATAAAAGAATGTTAATGAATAGTCTTTGCAATTCCAATGAGGAGCCACAGCTTTAGCATTGGGAGGATTTTGACCCACAAACTGATTAACAAAAAACAGCGCCAGTGAAGAAGGAAGAAGTGGACTGGTGAAGTCAGGACACAGTGTGTGCTAACCTAGTGTCAGGGTACTGATTTGCTTGGTTGTGACTGAAGAGAGGCACGGTATACAGGACTCTGGCTCTGAAGCAGGTAAGGGGGGCAAATGTTCCCAAGCACGTGGGTCAGAGGGACCAGGTGATGACTTACAATCTCAGGCTGCTACTAGAGAACATCCAGATAGGAAAAGAACCAAAAAATACCCCCCAAACCAGCTTCCTGATCCTGCAGCAAGGCTCTTATTTTTTTTTTTTTTTATTTCTATTATATCAATTTGCCATCCAATCAAAAAAAAAAAATAATACAGCTGCTTTAGCCATTTTTATGTGACAGCAGCTATGAATGTTGTAGACTGGTCATTTGGCTTTAATTCTCTTGGTGTGTTTTGCAGAAGAGAAGACAGGTTGTTAGACCAGGTGTTTTTTATAGCCAATTATGACTCATCTGCTTTGCAGCCAGACTTCTTGCTTCTATGGTTTGTTCAGTTGCAGTTTTTATTTTAGTGTAATACCCCTTCCTTCCTTCCTTTTCCCTTTTTTCTTTCAGCATTTGTCATTTCCATACCTTTTCACTGATTTTTAAAATCTTCTTTTCTTTTTGTGTGTTCAGGAAATCTGTTTTTTCTCATTTGATTTTCAACAGATGTGTCCGTATTTTTTGCCTTGCAGGAATACTCTTCACTAGTGAGACCTTAATCACCTTTTCCTACTGGTTCCTTCTGCCACAGGTGTACTTGTTCATTAGTCACCCTTTATAATGTGTTAGTTCCTTGTAGTAAGGATAAGCAGAATTACAGGGTAGGTCAATTTCTGTGAAGCATCCTTTGAGGGAGCAGTTGGGATCTAAATGGCAGAGCAGTATCATTGGCTGTTTCTGAGGTGCTCATTGTTCACTACATTTTTCATGTCACCTTTATGTCAAAACACAGTGAAAGAGTCTATATAGAAGCTCATGTAGATGTTTTTAGTCCTGCGTAAATGTTCAAGGAGTCAGTAGTAGGAATTTATGTAGCTTTTTTAATGACTTACTTTTATGAAGAAGTAGCATCATCATTGCTGATCTTGGCTAATCCTTCTTTTGCAGTTTAAATGTTGTGGGGTGGTGTACTTCACAGACTGGCTGGAAATGACGGAGATGGACTGGCCGCCTGATTCCTGTTGTGTCAGAGAGTTCCCAGGATGCTCTAAGCAGGCACATCATGAGGATCTCAGTGACCTTTATCAGGAGGTAAGAAGAAAAGTGTGGATGTTTTGGAAGGCTTTGTACATTCTTCCTGATCCATTTTCCAAACTCATAATTTGCAATGCAGCAGAAGAGTTTGTTGAGTAATTGTGTTTATGGAAAGTATTTGTTATGTTTATGTTTATTATTGATTAGTGCTGAAGCAGAGGGAGAAAGAAAGGAAAAAGGAGAGAAACAACCCACCCACCCTTACCTGAAAGTGAGATGAGTTGTTAGCAGTGCAGTTAACATCTGAGATGTGCTTGAATATTTGTTTTATAATGGTTAGGTTGGAGTTGAAATTTGCTTCAGTCAGAAATAAAAAAAAAAACCCAAACCAAATAGTTTTAGTGTAATGTCTGGTCTCCAGATTGCCAAACGAAGAGAAATTCTACTTTCTGTGAAGTAATGAGGACTGGAGTGGTATGTTGTACAGTGAAGGATGCTTTTGAGAAGTCTTTTGGAAGATGAGAGCTCTCTTGTTAACAAGGCTCATGCAAGGAGGCAGGTAATTCAGTTGCTCCACTGTGAGAATGCACAGAAACTTTGTGTGAACATGCTCTTACTCTCTAACTCTACTACATTACACGAGTAATTACATTACTAAACTAAAAACCTCAAAATTGGGAGAGGACCTTTTTAAAGTGGGTGAGGGAGGTGATCATGGTAGGAAGTAATTACTGTTCTTAGAGTGAAAATTACACAAACAAGTGAATATGTTTTCTACTACACAATTTTACCTGTTCTCACAAAAATGTTGTCTAAAGTCACCTTTGCCTGGAGACTGCTTTGATACCTACCATTTTTGATTTTTTGTTGTAATTTTTTTATGCTAGCAGACCTCTGAAAATCTTTAATTGTGCATTCAGTAACAGCAGAATGACCAACAGGCCAAGTGGTTCAGTAGTGGCTAACCCCATGTCTACGTCAAGTAATTAGGAGATTCTGAGAAGAGATATATTTTTCATTTGCTTTCTCTAAAAGTGATATAAGGTGGATAGAAAGGAGGATGAGCCTGAGAAGTGTCCTTCCAGATGCTGCAGCGTGAACATTTTTCCAGCAGACAATGAAATTCTACGTTATGGAAAATCGTCCAAAGAACCATTTTATCTTGTTCCAGTCTCTCACCACTTTCAAAACTTTCTTGCAAGAATCTAATTATGTAGCTCTTGTTGAGATGCTATGGAGAGGTACCTCTGAAGCAGGGAAGACCCACTGTAAAAACAAGCCAAAATGAATATTAGCTATTGCCAGGAAACAGTCTGGTTTTATTGAAATGCATTTGTATGGCATTGACTATACGAGCAGAAATGATATAATTTATTATGGCCATTCAGACATCCATCCTAGGCCTGGTGTGATTCCACTAGGAAGTGAGACGGAAGAGCTGCCAAAAGGCCAGTGCCTCAGAAGGCCAGCCTGTGCTAGGGACCATTAAAGACAGTGGCAGAGGCTGTTTTCTTTCCATCGGCTAATTGTAGAGACTCTCCTGCCTTATGGCAAAGCTCCCAGCACTGGTTACACTTCAGAAGTGTTAATCTCTGAATCTCAAAGCACTTTAGTAGGCCCCAGAAGAAGCCTAGTTTCTTACTCATGCTTGAAGAAGAACGAGCTGTGGCTCACTTTGCAATAATAGTTGTTTTTTTGTAATACTGCTGCCAGTATTGATACCACACAGACCACCTCTGCCATAGAGAGTGTTCAAAGTGTGTAAGTGTGTGGAAGCTGGAGAATGTTCGTTTGCCTTGAGCATCCTTCCTGCTTATGTGAAAAGGCAAGAGTACGTAAGCAGTGTCACTCAATGAAAAACAAATTGTTGAGCTTGGGAAGCTCAGAAAATTCTAAGGAGTACTAGTCGTTGGAGTGTCTTGTTGAAACTGCAAGGTTTTCTTGTGTCATCTCTTCTGCTAATATTTCATTCCCCTAGCCATGTTCCAGGAAAGTGGTTCTCTGTGCACTTTGTATGTTCAAGTTCTTTCAGTTCTACTTGTAGAAAATTAACAGCCAAAGATGATGATGTTGTAGAACATCAGGGCTTTGTTAAGACCCACTTAATAAAGCCTGCCTGGCTTTTTTAGGCAAGAAACCTGAAGGACATATTTATGGTTCTTCCCCTACTATACCCCAGAGTATTTTGGATAGATTCAGCTTTCAGAAAAAAATATTTTTGCTTCTCTACTGCATAATCCCTTAAAATAATGGACAGGCTATATTGTGTTTTACCAGCCACAAAAATACTCTCTTGCTTTATGAGATGTACAGTATTTGGTTGGCAAAATGTTTTTTTTTTTTCCATGGTCCTTGCCTGTGGGTTGTTTCACACACTCATAGGGTGTGCCTGCTAATGTGTTTATCGGTATCATGCAAAACCAGCTTGCACTTGCAGAGCTAATCATTCTGACTTCTGCTTTGGAGATTTGAAGGAGAAAAGCCATTTTAGAAAGTGATTCCAAACAAACTTGCATAATTTGGTAGAGGGAGCCTGATGGTATTAGACTCGCCAGCCTAAAATTGGCTTATGTAAATGCTTTGCAAGTTCATTTTGGTACTTCAGAAAAATTCTTTGTAGTAGTTCAGAAAACTGAAGTTTATTTTGGCTGGGATAGATCACATAGGTTTTTTTGTAGTTGTGCTGCAGTTTTCTACTGGGATTTTGGAGCTTTCTTTAGTCTAAGTTAGAATCCATCACAATACATTTTTTGTAGGAAGAAAGGTAGCTTAGAGTTTTGTTTGAGAGTATTATTTTCAAAGCTATTTTTCAAATATGTTAGTTGTCTTGGACTGCTTTTATTCTGACAAGCTTCACCTTTGGTGCAGTACATGCAACAGTCTAACCTTAGAGTGTGGTTGTGAGGGAAATGCATCATGACACATGCAAGAAACTCAAAGATTTACTTTGGCCTGAGGACAGGGGCAGCTCTGCCCATCTTGTGACCAGGAGCTGTAACCAAGACAAAAGGATTGATAGGATTTGGTATCTTCAGAAGAATCAAAATTGCATAATCAATATTTTTTATTTTTTTTTTGTACTCTGGTATACTTTTGAGTATACTCAAAATTTAAGCATACAAGAGATCTGTTGAATAAGCTGATGATTCTCTTTCCTACTCTGAGAATGCCTTCTTTAAGATCTGCTTCTTATTCTCAGTTGTTGCAGTAAATCAGAAATATCTGGTTTGTTTCACTTTAAGACTAAGAAGATAAAATATGTTATGAATCAGGTCTCAAATCCATACTTCTGTGGGAATTTGAAGGTAGTTCTTCTGAATGATTGCTGCAGTTTTATGCTACTTTTGAGTTGTCAACAAGAGCTTCCTTTTTAGTGACAAACTTTTACTTTTGCAGGGGAAGTATATTTATGTACACTTTGATTGCAGGCTACCAACTATGAATGTGTTGCATAAGCAGAAATAAAATGCATGAATGTGAGGATAACAGGGGTGGCTGGATATTTCTCAATTTTAAAAACTGATTTTGAATGTGTGTTAGAGCAGAACTGCAAGAATATCATTAAATGGAGGGAGGCAGTCTATCTAGTTCAGGCATAATTCGTCTCAATTATGTGTCTGTACTGCAGGAGATGCAGGCATTAATGTTACTGCTCTCTGCTAATGGATGTTTCCTCTAGGCAATGAATGAACTGAATTTGAATACTGCTGTGGTTGAATATTTTTAACTTGTGACTAGCATGTACCTTCATTCCTTAAAGTTATTAAAAGTATTAAAATGCAGTCAGCTTGTCTGTAATTAAAAACAGATTTGGAAAGTAGTATAATTACAGCACTGCCTTCTAGTTCAAGAAGACATCAATGTGACATTTTTTGTTCCTCATCAAGTTCAATTACAATGCTTTTTCTACAGTGGTTTTTTTTTCTTATTTTCAAGTGTCAAAGAATCCACATTCACTCACTGTTCTGTGACTAAACTATATTAATGTTTAGAAGCCAACACAGCAAAATGAAGAATAGATCAAAGAGATTGAGTTCCTTTAACTTTGGTACCATTATCATAAAGTGCATTAATTTAATTTAGACACTCAATGAAAATCTGTTGACTGCAACATGAATATTGTGCATGAGGCAAGAATCAGACCTTTCATCAAATACACTGGGGACTGTAGCATCTGAAATTGTTGGCTTTGGGGAATTTTAGTGTGATTGAAAAGTGTTATTTAGCATGTCCTGTCTTCAGATTCTGTCACTTTGATCAATTGCTTTCTTCTCACAGAAAAGCTGTAAGAAACATGTAGTAAGGATTTAAACGCAAAAATGACATTTTGAAGACAGTGCCTATCTTGATGGGTTCCTTGTCTTCTGGGACCAATGCCTATTGATTATTTGGGGTGTTATCCCATCCAGTCTGTTACTCTGAATTTTCCCTTGGTGGCTGTGTTCCTTTGAGTTTTGCAGCTTTGCAGGTTGTGAAGTCTTGCAGAGTTTACAATAGAGAAGAAACATTGGCCAGTCACTAAGGGTCCTTGTCAAGGTTTTATCCTGTCTGAGACTGGGCATCACCTTTCCTGAGTAATAAGCATCATAGCTTGTGTTTATACTGTTGTACAGTAGTTCCTAGAGCCAGTGTCTATTTGTGGATCCTTACTGCCTTAAGAGGGCTTGGGAGCTTTTCTAAAGCCTTTCACAGTAATTATTGGTTGGCTGTGTATGCAAAATTTGGAGTATGTGTTGATGATTTGGAAAGAAACAAATTTCCATTTCTGGGAAACATCAACTTGGGATGTTTTAACATAGTTTTTCACCAGAACCTTTCTGAATAAAACATAATAATTATTATTCTGTAAATAATTGCAGAGGTTGTATGTAATACAGTGTGTGGTTTGTCACCTCTTTGGAGCAGGGTCAGGCTGCCTGCCTGGGTTGCTTTAAGTAGCAAGAGCAGAAGATATGAAGCAAAGCTGGCCATTGGTATGCCATCATCACAGTAATTGGCAGGAAAGTTTCTATATTCAAATCTGAAATTAAGCCAGTTAATTTTAAAATATAGTCGTAGGCAGAATGTAACTAGTGTAACTGGATATGCTTTTTGCAATGAGAAGATGCGAGCAGTTCAGAAATAAAAAGTAGGTGTAATGCCACATGTAGGTAGTATTATTATCACTAAGTACTAAATAAAGTCTGTTTGTGTATCCCCTGTGTTTTAGAAATTTGTCAGAAGTCCTCCATTAAAGGTTATTTTATTCAGTGCTCCTTACTGGTGACTGGAATGTAATGGTTTTTCTACTCCATAGAGACTTTCTGTGGAACTAAATAAGCTGGCATGTAATGAGCCCAGATAAAAAAAAGAAAAGGTGGGAAGAAACTGATGAGGTTATGCTGGTCTGTAGATACTTCCTATAATATTGTTTAAACTTCAGATTGTGGTGGTAATTGTATAAAAAGTCTGATGAGTTTAAAATAATTGACAACTTTGATTTTGAAGACCTGCAAATTAAGGAGAGAAACAAGATGGTTAAGAGGATTTTTAAACCTTCACAGAAGCAGTTAAGTTTCTTTAGAAAACACTTATATTTGGTAGGAACTCAGAGTGATTTCTGAATTAGAGTGGCATAGATATTTTAGAGCTTACACACAGTAATCTCTCAGTGTATGAGAAAACTTGAATATGTCATTATGGAAGTGATTAAAAAGAAGGCAAAATAATTTTCAAAGTACTATTTGAAGGAGGCAAGAGAGAAATTTTTGGGGAGCCAGGAAAGCCACTAGGTAGGATGAGCTAAACCTTGGGAACTGCAAACCAAATAATATTGACTAACTTTTGAATTATTTTTTTTGTTTGTTTCATAGGGATGTGGTAAAAAAATGTACACTTTTTTGAGGGGAACAAAGCAATTGCAAGTGCTGAGATTTCTAGGAATCTCTATTGGAGTAACGCAGATCTTGGCTATGATCCTCACGATTACTTTGCTGTGGGCTCTGTACTATGACAGAAGGGATCCTGGAACTCATCAGATCATGGCCCTGAAGAGTGATACCTCGCAGCAGCTGTCATGTAATTCTGTGGAGCTACTGACACCAAGCCTGACAAGGATCTTTGAACATACCTCCATGGCAAACAGCTTTAATACACAGTTTGAAATGGAAGAGCTATAGGTGATGCAGTGAATCTATGAAGGCACAAAGGGTTTTAATTGGGTTTTCTTGTTGTTCTTCTGTTCCGTCAAGTATGCCAGATAAACCAGTCTTCATGTGAATCAGAAACAGCTGATGAATAGAAAGGAAGGAGGCCAGCAGAGAAAGGATAACCCAGTCAGCCTCTTAGCCATAGTCTCAGCCATGAAACAGAGTTGAATGTGTCTGTTTTTTAAAAAGCACTCATTCACTGGGCACAGTAAAGCTTAACTTATTTTCACAAGCTGTGTGATGTGTAAAACACTGATTCACTCACAGGCAGACAACCTCTAAGGAAGCATCGGAGGAAAGGAAGAGAAGTACTCATCTTCAGAAGAAATGACTGTTCTTTGGACAAACAAAATGTGACTTCAGTTGAAATTGACTTTTACATTTTTAATAAGCCATTTTGAAAATGTCTTAATCAGGGATCTGTGTGTATATAATTGTGTGGTTTTGTGTGTGCATGGGAAGCAGAACTGCAAGTCAATACTTGGATTTAAAAATTTGCAAGATTTGTAAAAAAGGGCAAGATTTTCTTTTTCTAACAAAATCTTTAGCTGTTGTTTAAGATGTTCTAAAATATCTATTTTTACCTAACAACTGTTTAATTTTTAATTTTAAATACATTAAACGGATTGAAACCAAAACTATGACTCTGGGCAATAGACTTAAATTTTCTGAGTAATTCTGGAGAATTCTTTGAAACAATTTTTTCTAAGAACTGTTTCTTAAGAAAGCAAGCCTTAAACATTCTTTCCAAAATGGGAATCAATATGGGAGTAGCACATTTTATAGATAATTTTTTTCTCCTGTCTGTGATTCCCCTGAAGGCAGAAACAAAAGACTACAAGGAAAATGCTTACAGTTCTGGATGCTATTGCAATAATTGTAAAAGAGCATATGGAGAAATTATACTTTGGCTGTTTCTTCATTAAAAGATATCTAGTGGCTTAAAATGCCAACTGGAAACAGAGTTAAAATATATTTATTGAGATGGCAAAAGTGCATTTTACTGTATTTTTATGAGCAATGTTTATTTCATAGGATTATTTTTACAATTTGCCACGCTCCTGAAATATATATTAGTTCCACTGAGTACAGTAGTCTGTGGCAAATGGGTTTTTACATAATATTGCATTTTAAAAATTCTTCCATTTGTTTTGGAATTTTTAAAAGAAGAAAAAAAAAAAAAAGGTGTGATTTGGTAGACAATAAAATTACTTTTGTCTTAAATTCCGTAATGGCTCTTTTTATTTTGAAGTCCTAGAGCATGAATGCTCTGGGTGGCAGCTGGGAGGATCCCTCTGCTAGTGTGGGTTAATTTGATATGTCTTTACCCATTCCACTTACTCTGTTGTGGAGAAACTTCATTGCAAATTTCATTCTTTTTTATTGCTTCTGAGAAAGCTTCTTTAGGGGCTCATGAAATTGAGCTCTTCAGTTGTGTGGGCTGTTGTTTGTTTTTTAACAGTCTACATCGGGTTTAAGTATTTCACAGGTAGTATTGCAAGCAAGATTACCTTTCTGCTTTTACACCTCTCCTACAGATGCTAACACTTATTTTTGGAGGTAAGAAGGAGGCTGAAGGATAGTCCTTCCCAAAATTTTGCTTGGAGTATCTTTGTCAGAAATACTTCCTCATGCACTGCTTGGGAAGCCTTGTGCCCAGTGGTACTGCACATGTACAGCAGAATTCCATCCTTCCACTGGTCAGCTGGGACTGTGTTGCTGTAGCTAATGGTGGGGTTTCTGTGTAGAAAAAGCAGATGTTTGAGCCTGGATGCAGACCAGCTGTAGACCTTGGTCATGGTATGCAGTGGATTGAGCCGTTGCTGGAGTTGTTTTACCCTGTTAAAAAGCCAAACAAACCACAGATTGTTGAATCTTGGATTGTGGATTGCATGGATCACATGTACACAGATATGTTCAGCTGTGGATTATAGCTCAATGTAGGGAATTTCATCAGAGTATAAAAATATTGTCCAGGAATATCCTGACACTAAGTGTTACTGAAGGAGTGTCTGTGGAAGCTTCTTTAGTCAGGCTTCAGCTATCCCAAGTCCTCCCATAGGAGGAGGTTGCCTGGGAGAGTTGTCTTCATATCTTAGATTAGGGCTCAGGAAGGAGCCAATACACAACAAGCCGGGCTAGGGAGACGCATTGAAGAAGTCCACAGATAGAATTAAGATATTCTGACGGGCCAGGTCATTTGGGTTTAGGCTTCCTCAATGGTGAGGAAGCACTGCCATTAGGTGTAGCCAGGTTACTTTAGGAGCAGAGGGATTTTTTGGTAGGGCTCCTTTCAAACAGGACCATCCTCCCAGACTGGTGTTTGTGGGTTACAATAAGAGTGACCATCCATGGGCAGGGTAACCTTACTTGGGATTGGCTGCCTAAATCCCAAGCCTGTCTGCATCCAGTATGGGGCTAGCTTCATCAGCGGTAACACCTGCGTGTCAGGAATGATAAAAAGTATTCCCTTCCCTAGCAAGGAGTTCGAAGTATTCTGGGAAAGAATCCTTCTGAGTTGCTGAAATAAGTCTTGGCTGTAAATTAGAACACTTTCAAACTTTTCCCTTTCCCTGTGCTCAGGCTCTGAGGGGTATCCGTTTTTCTAGGGCTTGTTCAAAGAGCCTGAACAGTGATTGACAAAGCTGTACTTTTCCTGTAGAGCTTCAGGATATATGTAGGAGAGAAGCTCCTTGGCAACAGAGGAACATGTAGAGATGGTTGCAGCAGTAAAAACTACTTCATCTTTTTATTTCCTTTTCCCCTGTTTTTCAGGAGTACCTGGAGGAGAAGGAATGATGTGTTCTCTCTTCACTGCAGCAAAAACTATAATGAACCAAATCTTTCTTGTTGCAACACAGACAACTATGGAGCTGCTCGTTAATGTTTTTCACAGGTCACTTAAGGAGAGCAACTGTGTTAGAAATGGGGTCACCCCCTGCTTGCACTAGGTGTTTTTGTTCAGTCCTGTGCATCATGCTGAGTCCATGGGACTGTGTCTGTAGCTGTGGGGCTCAGCATGCAGCCATGGGAGCATGGGGATGATTTTAGGAGGCAAAATTCACTATTCCTGGTCTTTGGAAAAGGTACTGATTTGTATGACAAGGCTTTCTGAAGGAAACATAACTATGTTTTTTTTTATAACAGCTAATTTTGTAAAAAATACCCATAAATACAAGCAAATATATAAATGATAGTGAAAGGAGAGGCTGTTTGTCAGTGACTATGCAGTTAAATATGATGGAGGAGGGGGTTTTCAAATAGTTTCTGAAGTTTTTACTGCAAAAACATTGTATTTGGTTTGTGTAGCAAGGGTTTGGTAACGGGGCTGCAGGGGTGGCTTCTGTAAGAAGCTGTAGAAGCTTTCCCTCTGTCTGAGGGAGCCAATACCAGCTGGCTCCAAGACAGACCTGCTGCTGGCCAAGGCCAAGCCCACCAGTGACAGTGGTAGTGCCTCTGGGATAACATAGATAAGGGGAAAAAACACGCACGACATCAACTGCATCTAGAGAGATGAGTAAAAATATGTGAGAGGGACATTCCTGCGGACAGGTCAGTGAAGGAAGGGAGGATGTGCTCCATGGCTCCATAGCATGGGCCATGCTCTCCATGCTGTGGCTCTATGGAGAGAAGAGCCCATGCTGATCAGGTTCCTGGCAGGACTCATGACCCTGTGGAGACCCACGCTGGAGCTGTTTGTGAATGCAGCCCATGGGAAGGAGTCACATTGGAGAAGTTCATGGGGGATTGTTTCCTGTGAGAAGAATCTCATGCTGACACAGGGTGAAGAGTGTGAGGAGTCCTCCCCTGAGCAGTGAAGAGTGGCAGAGTCAATGTGTGATGAGCTAGCCACAAGCCTCATTCCCTGTCCCCCTGCTCAGCTGGAGGGGAGAAAGTTGGGAGTAATGTTGAACTCAGGAAGAAGGGAGGGGTGGGGGGAAGGTGTTTTAAGATTTAGGGTTTATTTCTCATTATCCTAGTCTGGTTTAATTGGTAATCAATTAAATTAAATTCAGCTATCCAGGTGATTATGTATGTCTGCCTTTGTCAATCAAAATATGTTGTTAATTCCTGACTGCTCTTTTAGCCTCATGCTGTCATATTCCATTGGCTGATTGCTATTCCAGAACTCCTGATAATATTCAGATGTTTCCATGGCCAATGGGAAAATAAAGTCTTGCTGGGCCCCAGGTGCAGGGAAGAGAGCGTATGACCTCCTAAGCATCTTCTCCACCCTTAACGTAATGATCCTTGGATTTCACTAATTTATCCTTCTCCAGACTAGTTTCCTTTCCAAAAGCCACCCTTCTGTCTGGAGCAGCTGAGGTTGCATCATGCTGTGCTTTGCAAAAACCTTCTCTGGGCAGTCCGCATGTTTCCATAGCGAGTATATCCCATACCTCAAAGTGTGAAGTGTACATTTTCAGTGTTTCTCCTGTGGCTGTTTTGTGGAAACACAGTCATTCTCCTTAAAAATGCTCTGGGATGCTTCGCAGGCAGGTATTACTTCTACCTTCCCTCCTCCCCAGTGCAGTTAGGTCCTGGCAAAGGTGGCTGTCATGCATGCCAGTGCCATGGTATGCATAGCTGCTAGATGAACATTATCTGCTCTAGCAGTCACCCTTTGTAAGTGATCCATCCTATTGTCTTACATGCTCTTATGGTGCAAAAGGATCCTAATCTCATCTGTGCACTAATCTTTTATCAAGGAAAGTTGGTATCAGGTTTGAGGAGGCTCTGCAGCCTTCGTTAGGGAAGGAAAAAGGTTCCGTGAATAAGTTATTTCAAAACCAAGTCGACCCATTCAAGCATGCAGATGTTTTATTTAAATACTCCTCAAATGCCTATTTATTCAGCATAACATGTATTATGCTGCCTTTCGAAATACGATATATGACTGTCAAACAAAATTGTCAAAACAACAACCTCGGTTTCTTTGTATGATACACAGAAATAATTACATTTCATGTACAGTACAGATGCATTTTACACAGTCATCAACAGTCATTCACTACTAAAACAGCATTTAAATCACCTAAAACACCAAAAGAATGTGTATTTCCCAAATTCAGAATTAATTAATGATTTTGCATGTGACATGGAAATAGGCGACAGGACTGGAATTCTGCAAAATTATACTAAATTATTCCTTAAGCTGCATTTAAAAGATGAAAGTACAAGTTGCTTCAGGGGTGTCACTATTATGCAAGTGTATTGCTGTAGTGCATTCCTTTTAGTTCATATGAAAAGAAGAATAAAGATATTTTATAAGATGATGGAGTCAGTAGGTTTCCTGGGTTGTATGTAGGCTGTCCCAAAGTGGATTTAGTAACTGCCTTTTTGTATTATTTATGTGATATAACTAGTCAAGATGTACCATGTGGCATAAAGAAGTTGTTGCAGATAGATAGCATCAAGGCAGCTTTTATAACAGTAGCTGGTTGGGATGAAACACTTTTTGTGTGAGTAACCATGGGTAGAAGTAGGATGCAAGTAAAAACTCTAGGTCCATTCTGCCTCTCCTTTAAACCCCATTAAAACTACGTAACCCACCGGTTTCTGCAGGAGTTTTTCAGCAGCGTGAAAAAGAGGAGAGCAATGTCAGTAATTGATCTACTTCAGCAGTTCTTCATAAGGAGTGCTCCTCTGGGACAGAGAGGCAGAGGACAGCCTCTGTTTCTGCCCACTGTTAAGGTCTGAAAGAAATATAGAAGCTCAGATTACAGTAAGTTGTCCTGATTTGCAGAAAAATTGGGAAATTAAGTGCAAATTAACCAAGCTTCTATATAAGTAAATGATCAGGGAATAATGCATGACATCCTACTTTTTTAACTGCCGTTTAGTTCTAGTATGTGATGTTGTATTTTTGTGTATATACTGTAGCATGATAGTCCATCATCTGCTCTTCGATCTCAGCTGTCAGGTAAAGAGAAAGAACAGTACTTGTGTGCAGTAAAAAGTGTATCATCAGCAAGTTTCAGGTTTTAGTGGGTATTTTCACTTAATGTAAATTTTCAGGTTGGTAGAATGCTAGCAAACACTACACTATTCAAACTATTAAGTAACTGTGGTAATCATTTATTGTAATGGCATCTAATGCTCTGAGTCTTTTGATTTATATGCATATTTTATTTTGCAGACATGCAGTTATTTCTGATCCAGTGTTTTTGATGTATATATGTATGTATTGATATGCACATACTCTATGTATATTTGATGTATACAGTGTATGGTATGTCATGAATATAGGAAGCATTATGATACATTTAATGCACTCTCATGAAGAAAAATGATACTTTTTTATCAGAAAGGTTTCTGGTAACATCAATGTCTTTTAAAAATTAAGCCAAAAATCCTTAGCTAGTAAAGCCTTCATATTAGCTATTAGGCCTGCCCAGGCAGGAAAATTCCAATTGCAATAAATCTTATTTTTATATCTTTGGGACCCAATCCATTATTCTGTCAGTGTTCTTAGGTAATTAAATATCTTCACACAATATAAATTCTCGAACAAGTTTTAGGATGCAAGTTTACGGATAATGACAAAAAGAATTTAGCCATCATTTTACTGAATGTCTTCCAGTGTCTTCCAGCATACCTAATGCTCTGGATGCTGTAGAATGTCAGCAAGGAAGGTTTGGAGATAAGTGTTAGCTGATCCCAAAACCACCTTTATAGTCATTTTAATTCAGATATGATTGATGCTGTAATGGTACACCTGGACGAGAGGTTTGTTCTGAAAATACAGAAGCAGACAAGATATCTATGGAAAAATGGACTGTATGGATTCATCAGTAGCCTTGAAATCCCAAACAGTGTGGCAACATTGGAGTGTGTGACAAACTGTTACAGAAATAGAGGACAGTGGACAAAAAGAACAATGACTTGAATAGCTCATTTGTGGTGCACAGTTTGGCTGTAAGGTTATTTAAATGTTTGCCATTAGAAGTTTATAGTGTAGATGAAGTTGTGTAAAATACCTTAAATAAAAACAGAAATCCTGATTCCTGATACAACAGGTGTACAATGACTTATTGCAGTTGTAACAGTACCTAGGAAGCAAGATAAAACAATAATAAATATTGAACTAACTGAACACCTTTAGTTCACTAATGAGTGTTTGAATAAGAAATGCTGCATTTTTCAAAGGGAAGTTATTTGTACAACTACCATGGGACATCAACAATCAGCTTGTTGTAAGTGCTCGGAAATGCCCCTTTCTACAGTAATATTTTATCATGCCTAACCTGAAAAACAACAAAAGTAAACTGAGATCACAGCTCCAAATAATTTCAGCATGCATTATGGTTGCAGTTCTGTCAGTCAGTACAAACATATTTCATATGAGCATTTTTTCTTTCATTTTTTGACAGTTCTTCATCAAGTTTGGAGTTTATTAACAGAAAAAAAAAAGAGACACTTTATCAAAATGTTTCTCGTTGTTTTGAATTCGGCAGGAGCACAGGTTTGTTTCTATTTTTGTTTTGTGGTTTTTCTTTTTCTTTATTTTCTAAAAAGAGCTCTCACAATAAGAAGAAGCATCAATGGGGACATTTCATTGTGCTCATATAGTAAGTCAGGATGGTCACAGAAGATTCCACTGTGCCTTTGTTTGGACAACGGGTAAGAAACTCCTTTTGATTCACACGCTACGACACCGCATCCCACAGAGTGTTGTGTTTCTCCCACACCTCTCGCTCTGCAGCTGCTGGCGCACACGTCAATGGGCGTTGTCTTTGTCGGCTCTCTCATTCCTCACTGCTTGAGCTCAGCTTGCAAGTGGTCTTTATGCTAGTTTAGAAATAACTCCTTCTTTTATAAAGCAGATACTCTGACAATGTTTCCTCCTGAGTACTCAGGAGACTCTGGCCTATCATCTCCTTCAGGTGTAGTGACTGGCGGTGTTGGGATGCTAATTATTGCTGTAGTGACGTAAGGCTGCTCACAGTTTAGTTTAACACACTCTTCCACTTTGGCGTTTAAGCTGGAACGGCTGGAGGAAGAAACAAAATTCCATGAAGAATGAGCCCATGTTACTACAAAACTCTTGTGCCCATTCCACTCTCTTAGCATGTCCATCTCCATCCTACCCCATTAGAGAGCTCAGACGTGCAAAGCAAGACCACCGCACCCCCCTGTCCCCAGCATGTCCCCCCATGGACAGGCCCTCTTTCTCCCTTCATTTACTATTTCAGCCCATCTAAAAGCTTCTCAGCCCATCACCTAAGTGTTTTCGAACAGGGGAGGTTACCTGAGAAAACTTTGCATAGCCAAGTGACTTGCTATGCTGAAAATTAGAGAGATCAATTTGATAGGTGGACCACTCGGTGGATAAAGAACTGGCTGGATGGCTGCACACAAAGAGTTGTGGTCAATGGCTTAGTGTCCACCTGGAGACCAGAAACAAGTGGTGTCCCTCAGTAGGACCGGTCTTGTTTAACATCTTTGTTGCTGACATGGACAGTGGGATTGAGTGTGCCCTCAGCAAGTTTGCCGATGACACCAAGCTGTGTGGTTCAGTGGATACGCTGGAGGGAAGGAATGCCATCCAGAGGGACCTTGACACGCTTGTGAGGTGGGCTGATGCCAACTTCATGAAGTTTAACCATGCCAAGTGCAAGGTCCTACACCTGGGTTGGAGCAATCCCAGGCACAGCTACAGGTTGGGCAAAGAGGAGATTCAGAGCAGTCCTGAGGAGAATGACTTGGGGGTGGTGGTCGATGAGAAAATGAACATGAGCCGACTGCAGTGTGCGCTTGAAGCTCAGAAAGCCAACTGTATCCTGGTTCTGCATCAAAAGCAGCGTGACCAGCAGGTCAAAGGAGGTGATCCTGCCCCTCTACTCTGCTCTTGTGAGATCTCACCTGGAGTATTGTGTGCAGTTCTGGTGTCAACATAAAAAGGACATGGAGCTGTTGGAACAAGTCCAGAGGAGAGCCACGAAGATGATCAGGGAACTAGAGTATGAACACAGGCTGAGAGAGTTGGGGCTGTTCAGCCTGGGGAAGAGAAGGCTGCATGGGGACCTCCTAGTAGCCTTCCAGTATCTGAAAGGGGCCTATAGGGATGCTGGAGAAGGCCTCTTCACTAGGGACTGTAGTGACAGGACAAGGGGTAATGGGTTCAAACTTAAACATAGAAAGTTTAGATTGGATATAAAGAAGAAATTCTTTCCTGTGAGGGTGGTAAGGTACTGGAATGGGTTGCCCAAGGGAGTTGTGAATGCTCCATCCCTGGCGGTGTTCAAGGCCAGGTTGGACAGAGCCTTGGGTGGTATGTTTTAGTGTGAGGTGTCCCTGGTAATGGCAGGGGTGTTGGAACTAGATGATCTTAAGGTCCTTTCCAACCCTAACTATTCTATGATTCTATGGTTCTATGAAAAGAGAGACCAGTCTCCTTCAGATTCCTCCATGCAATGCATATTTAAGAACATTTTGTATGTTCTGTATGCTCAACAATAAGGCATAGTGACATATATGCCAATTAAGGTTGATTTAACATGTTCTTGGTGCTTCTGCAGTACCTCAGAATCATAAGGACCTTTTAAAAGTGACTGGTTCAAGGTGAGATGGCATTTTGTGCTTGTGTTTTTAGCTTGTAGTTTAGCACAAATTTGGTGCTTTGTGTTTTTACATATGCTGCTACTGGAAGTATGGTGCAGGCAAGCCCTCTAGCAGAGAAAGGATGGATCCAGGTAGAATGTTTACTGAAAAGCTAAAACAGATTGTAGCTTTGCACTGGCCAGGAGGTCTCATTGCATAACTGCCAAAAAGTTTCAGTAGCTGCAAGCTGCTTGGTTGATCATGAAAGTGAAGCCAAACTTAGTAACTATACAAAGCAAGCTATCAAATGTAACTTAAGACAATTTCTATGGCAACTAGTGTTGAAAACTCTAATTCTTTAAATGGTAGCATGTTTGAATTTAATAGAAAACACTTTTGGGTCTCCTGAGACCATTGCTGTGTTTCCAGAAGTGGTGTTCGGATGTATCTGAAAACCAAAGTTTATTTGTGAGAGTATAGAGACATTCAGTAAATTATAAACACTTCACCTGCACTTTCCTCACTTTTGTAATAACTCCTTAAAGTAGGAAATAAATTTTTCTTATTTTTTTTAATTTAAAAGAGTCTTTTTTATGACTATTATGACTCTAGAAATCAGTTTTATTTCTCTCCTCTGTGAACATGTGATGAAGTCTCATTTGTCCTGTGCTTCTGAACCAAAACAATAGAAATAGCAGGAAAAGACCTTTCTTTTTCTTCCCACTTGCTCACCTTGTATATCTGAATCACACATTTTTCTATTTTAAATTTTTCCATGGCATATAATATTTGATGCTCTATTTCATTTGAAGTAACTGGATGTTATTTGCTGCAAATAGTACATGGTAGTTTGTGGGGAGGGCAGAAATGGATATAGAAACACTATTCTGTTACCTTGGACTAAGCTTGCAGCAAACTGAGTGCAGGATGTTTCAGTCCTAGTACCCATTTTTGGATAAGTATTTGACTTTCACCTTTAGTCTCACAGCCTGACTATGGAGGCCACATCACCTCTTGATCACTTCTCTCACGAAGGAAGGGGCTTCAGCCCTCTGTGTGCTGATGCAGGTGAAGTACCTGTTAGACAGAGGCGTCCTCTCCACACATCTGATCTGGATGGTGCTGAGCTCTTGTACGCTGCCTGTGCGGCTGCCACTGATATTGGTGTTTGGGATGTGGTAAGTCTTTTTATGTCTTCGTGAGCAGCAAGTGCTGGTAACACCTTGCTGAGATGAGAGAGAGGGGCTGTGGCTTGGGGGCCTGTTGACTGTAGAAACCTCCATACAGCTCTCTTCATAGACTTGCTCATCCACAAACTCATGGTTCTAGCCCAGAGGAATCCAACCAAGGGACAAAGAACACACAGGAAGATTATTACAGTGAACATATTAATCATGATTGTTTAAGGACTTAAATTGACACAACTGAATAAACTGGGAAGTTAGACAGCTTATTCTTGATTATAGTATTTAGCCCACATTAGCCTGGGATGAATACCAATACAAATGTAAACGCTGGAACAAAACTCTCAGAGCCCTAAGTAAGAAAATGTTAATCCAAATTACTTTGTAAAATAGCATGTGATCAAAATGTGGCTTGCATTATAAATATTTGTATAATCTATGAAATGCCATAAAATAGAGGATTATGTTTATTAATAAAAATGCAAGTGATGCTTACGTAAATGCTCTAAATGTCATTTGGAAGTAAATTAGTTTTATTATATTGAACTATAATAAGATAAAATCCATAAATATTGTCCTAACAAGTTTATAAAGCTTCCTTTTGAATTACATGTTAAAAAAAAAGTATACGAAAGTGTGGTTTGAGGTATGCATCTATGTAAAAGAAAAGGATTCATGAAACAGAAGTTTTGATTAAAGGAGATGAAATGGTTATTTAAAAGCATCCAGAAGTTCCTAATTACAGGAGATGAATGTATTGAAAGCAGTTTAGAAGAGTGAACATTTAGTTAAACGAAGTACTTCTTGCGATCTTTGCTTAATCTCAGCATAGACAATTGTTTTATAGGGTTGTCATAGAGCTGAGTCCAAATTCATGCAAATGGCCAGTTTACATTGGCTCAGTAAGTGATTATGGAGTGTTTCACACACAGCCATGATTTCCACATTTTCTTTGTGTGCAAAAGAATGTGAAATGGTGGTGTTGCTTATAGTGTAGGGACAAAGGGGGAATTTTTACAGTCATTTTAAAGCAGCAGCCTAAACTAAGTAGAGCTTAAGATATGTTCATCTGCAGTGTGGGAAAGCCTCCTTTAAAAAAAAAAAAAACAAAAACAAAAACAAGAACAAACCAACCAACCAAACAAAAACCCCAAAAACCCAAACCAAAACAAAAAAAAAAACAACATAAAATCTGGGAATGGATTGGGAGTGATTTAGGGAGCATGGTCTGGATTGTTGTACACTCAGTCTCACTCACTCTCATTTGTCATGCTTGCTGCATTTTTGTTTTCCCTTGAAGAATAATGTACTAATTGGAAAGGTGCTGATACTTTTTGGAGAGAATTACAGTACAGTGCTGATGTAAAATATGGGAACAAAATAAATCGAGTAACAACTGTGGCCAAGTGTTTGCAACAAATGGAAATACCTTTGTAGGCATATTATTGTTATTTCCAGTTCTTCTGTTCTTCACTCAGTTTGTGTGGAAGTGAGTGGTGCTGAAGAATGCCAATTTCAAGTGACATGGAAAGAAAGTACTTGCTTGAATATTGATTTCTGTAAGCTATATGCCAGTCACAATCAAGTTTTTGAATGTGCTTGCACAGTGGACATAAAATGCAGAGAGAAAAATTACCTAATCACCTGCTTTAGAGTATGTTCAGTGGCTTCCAGTATGTTTGCCAAGAACTCTGCTACTTTTCTGATTAAAAGTCATTTTGTGCTTCCTAAAACTTTTATGGAACAGCCAACAAGAATTCAATTTGTAGGGTCCATTAAAGAGGTTTATTGAGTGAACTTTTAATAGAGATTGGAAACATTTTGAAACAATATAATGGCTCAAGTTAATAGATTTGATTATACTTATTAATTAACTGTTCTTTAATTAGCTAAAAGTATCCTGTAAAATATAACCTCCAGTGCAATTATTTTCATTATTAATGTAATTTTCACTGAATCCCCTAACATTACTCACTCTGCCTTTCTTAAATGGAAGAGATCTTATTCTATTGACTCCAAAGTGAGGAAAAAGAGAAAATATGCCTTTGCTTAGTGTCATCTTCAGTGATGCTTGAATCATGTGGTATTTCAAAGGCTGATGAGAGGCTAAGAATGCATCTCACCCTGGCTGTTATACTGTGAACCAGCAACTTGCCAGATTCCACAAGTTGTGAGCCCAAAATATCAACTTCCTACTTAAATCTTAGGAATGCATGATATGCAGAATACAACTTGGAACACCTTCAAGTGCCATATTACCTCACTGCTAGTAGCAGGATTCAACAAACAAGGAAAAAAGAAAGTAGACTCCATGAAAATTTAGGAAATAAGATAATACTTGTTTTATAGACTTATTAAAAACCAAAACCTCAGAAAAAAACCCCAACAAAACAAAACCCACAAACCAAAACAAACAAAATAAAACAAAAAAACCCAAACCAAATCTTGTTTAAAAAATAAAGAAGAAAAGGAAAAGGCTCACGCATAGTCCACCATTATGATTAGAGGAAATATACTGGCAGCTGAATTCAGTTCCCACCAAATGAATACAGGTTTTTTTTCCCCATGATTTCTGTGAGCATTTGACAAGACCTGTGGCTACTACTAGGCTTTTAAAATATGTTTGTAATGTTCAACTGTGGAACAATTTTTAAGATGGATTGCTATTATCAGGGTCTAGTACAAAATGTCTCAAAAATGATCCAGAAGGACCCAGTCTGAATCTCGGCAAAGAAACCACATTATACTCTGAATAGGAAGCAAGATGCTTTGTCCTACAGCACATTATATAAAAATCAATACTCCAAAAGGAGGAATAAAGGAGACATAAGGTCCTGTCAGATGACATATTACTATTTAAGTAATGTAAAAACTGGGCCATTTTATTTATAAAGAAATGCTATTGAAAGGAGAATATTAAATTATATATGCATCATATTTTAATTTAGCAATGTCTGTTGTGGGAAAACATATTTATTCCTTTTTTTCTTTTTGAGAAAGAGTGGAAAGACTTTCAGTGATCTCTACTGAACACAGCAGAGGCATTACCAGGTGTTTTAATGAAAATATAAAAATTAGACTGCAAAGATAAGATGAAATAGCACAAAGTTCCACTATGTATAGAAAACTTCAACAGTAATCATATAATTTTTACATGCAACTAAAACTTGTAAAACTAGGTGTAAATTTCTAAATGGTAGCTTAATGGATGTTGACCAACTTACTACAATACAAGGTAAATTCTACATGCAATATAACCCCTTCACAAACATAAAAAATAGAGGAAGACAATTCCAGCATGCTCTACGTGAAATTCCCAAATCTACAAAGATTAAGTTCAATACAACTAATATTTATGCTCTCAGTTCCCTAGGAAATTATAAAGAGGAAGCAATATAAAATTTGGGATGATTAGAGTTATTGCTGTGGTGCTATCTTCACAGAAATACACTCTTAGTAAACATGGCACCTATATACTGAATCATAACTCTGCTGTAGTTTACTGTCCTTAATGGCTGTCTAATTATCCAGGTATTGAGCAGGGAAATATATAAAGATCACATAATAGTAGTCTTTTTGATTTATGGGGAGCTTCAAATCCAGATGATCATATTTAGGCTGTTATGAATTACATCAGTAATTTCTACTGGGATCTCAGTGTCTAAACCAAAGACAAAAGACTTTGAAGCTTTGCACCTGCACCTGGACTAAACACTTAAAGTTTCAAAACAACTTGCTGGGGGATCCTCTTTTACAGTAACTTTGGGATCACACTGACATTAGAGGAAACACCCAGGAGCAGTCCCTGAGTCCAACACTGGCTCAAGTGAAAACTTGTTGTGTCTGTACTGAGCATTGAATGCATAAGGACTACAAATTGTGTTTTATGAACTCTGCCGTAGAAAAGTGCAAATGATAACATTATGGAATGAATGAAAAGCATACTGAAGGTCACACATACAGCTTGATCATACTAATGTCATCTCATGATGTACTGATCTCAGTATCTTTCATGCTAGATGAGGCACTCATCCAGGATCTCTCTGTTATTTATATGCAGTGTGCATAATACCTTAAGATAAAATGGCTTTTCTTCCTAGCTAACTACTTTCATATAAAGGCTTATTAATTAGAAGAAATAACTGAAAACATTCAAAACTAGGCTGGTGTTGGAATTTACAGGAAAACACAGATCTCTTTTCTTACCGTAGTTTTTTCCAGGCAGTGAAGCAGGTGGTGGTGCTGTGTTTCAAAGGAAGAGCCAGATTTGCTAACAAAGGCCTGTTCTTCTTCATTGGAGGACTGTTGATACATAGAACACTGTATTATTCTCATTTGTGAACAAGTGGGCTGTTATCCAAATATTTGATCAGAACTAATCTGAATTGTACACGGTAATATAACTTCAATGCTTCAGCTACACTGCATAACCTAAATTTTGCTTATTTGCTTTTTAATCAAAGTATTTTCTTTCCTGCTGTTGCATCTCCTTTTAAATGTTTCCAACTTAAGTCTTTTATGCGTAGATGGAATAACACAATTTACAAATGCAATCAACATGTAGGCTTTGAATACTGGATCAATGCATGCTTAAAATTATCATAAATTTAAGTGACAGTAGAACTTTTTTTTCCTGTTTCCCTGGGAATGTGCCTCATTTGAAGGAAATTAAACAGAGTTGTCCTCCTGGGATCATTTCATAGCACTAAAGAATTTGTGGTATTGCTGCTTACACAAAAATTCATGTCACTGATCCCAATCTGCTGAGTTTTGAAAACGTATAGCAGATGTTACTGACAGAGAATAAAGAATTAAGTAGAAAGCATTCACTGATTATTAACTGCTTTCATAATTATTCACTAGAAAGCAAAACACTAAATACTAAATAGGGAATGAAGTGGGATAATAGGGAAGATTAAAGTTCAACTTCATGATATTTGAAATCTGCATGGCAGTTGAACTATTTGGTGTCTTTTTAGTTCAAAGATTTGAGTTCTTTCAAGCAGAAGAGGAAGAAAGGGCTGTGACTGCTCATCTTTAGTGCTAGACCAGACAGATGGACAGCCACTTCCTCTTCTTCTGGCTATAGGTTAAAGCCCTCGGTATTTTAACACATATTGAACAGAAAGGGCATACAGAAATGAAAGCCTTCCTGTATGCCCCAGGGAATTGCCTGAATACCAGAAAATGTCAGGGATTAGGAAGCTCTGTGACTTCAGTCTTTCTCAGCTGGGTACAGCTCCAGGCAGCCAAAGGACTGTCTCCAGCAGCATGGGTTGCTGTGGTTTCCAATCCTAGCCACTGCCTGGCTTCTTCAGCAGGTGTAAGGGGGGGGGGG